>JADBJO010019383.1:27500-33368 GCA_016801955.1 Conus betulinus | reverse complement strand
ATTTACTGAACAAACAAATTACCGACAACTGGAAAATAAAAAAATGGACCTGGAAACGGACCTATCAAAATAAAAACTGGATCAGGACTTTGACCCTGACACTGGGTATTGGCGTATCTTAAAAGCTGTTTCATGGATATTACTCCAGTTGACACTGTACAGAGGAGACAAAGGTAACCCGAAGATTTGTCAATGCTGAGCGTTGAAAGTTTGATGCTCCGTTGACATAGGCATGTTCCTCTTGTGGACTCAGCCGCTGAGTTTTGTATTGACTGCTCGAATGTTTCTGCAGATTGGCTTGTCGTCTTGTTTCTCTAGCCGAGTAAACTCCTTCAGCTAAGATTCCTCAAAATGTGTGTGTGTGTGTGTGTGTGTGTGTGTTGTGTGGTGCGTGCGTGCGTGCGTGTGTGTGTGTGTGTGTGTGGGGTGTGTGGGGGGGGGGGGGGGGGGCGCTGTCCGTGTACGTGATTAAACGCATCTGTGTCAGTGTTTGTGCTTGCATGCAAATATATGTTGCTGTCCTGTTTCTATGAGGCTTATTTTATGACAGCGATTAGCATTTTTTGTTGTTGACTGTGTGGTGATGAAAAACCAAAGCCATACAACCCTGAATATTACTTTCTTTTCACAGAAATAAAAAGAAGGAGGAAACTGTACCGGCAAACAAAAGCTGTGGATCTGGGCGGACATGTGAATATGATATATGTAGTAAGTATGTGGACATGGTCTGTCTACTCTGTGACTTTGCTTGTGAACAGCATGCGTCAGCTCCGAGTGACTGTGTACGTTGTAAGTGTCTTTGTGAACATGATCTGTATTAAACACACACACACACACACACACACACACACTTTTTTTTTTTTTTTTTTTTTTTTTTTTTTTCTGTCCCAACCTATGCGTCACCTCAGAGGCAGTTCACCCACGCCACTCATTCCGACACACCATCCACAGCCACAGCCCAGTCGGTCCCGCCGCAGTCCCGGCACCGGCAATCCACAGGGAGCAGACAATGTCAAGTCGTCAAGAGGCAACCCACCTGAGGAGACACTGCACTGATGCCGAGTCCCTTCGGTGGTGTTTCAGTGGCGCCTTTCTGATCTAACATACGCAGGACACCTACTGACGACAATAATTGTAAGTCGCGGAGCCGGCGTGAGTGAGCTCTCCCTCCAGAGGGCGCCACCACGTCCGTCCAACGACAGCTTCCATGGACTCGCCGATATCCGGTGACCCCGACGGAACCAAAACAAAACAACCACAGACATGGAGAGGACATCGAAATTGAGGTCACCATGACAGCAGGGCATGAAGGGCCACAGAATTTGAGACATTTTTTTTTAATGGTGATCGATGAGAATGGGATGATTAAGATGATGCTACGGATTTCCATTTCGGTCTGAGACTACATGACAGGGCTGTATTCTACGCTTCTTTTCTAATATATCCCGGTGTCAAACAGGCCCGAGAGATACAGGCACCTGCAGTGTTGGTCAGGAAATTTGAGCAACACTCTCAGAAACGCGTCCATTAAATGGATGAAACTCGACTGTGTGGTCCCAGTCTTCCCAACTGAGTCCGCAGCAAACTCAACTCTGGGTAGGAGCCGGCTGGGGCAGAAAAAACCCACATGACTCTGATGAGATTCGAACCCACGACCTCCCAGCCGGGAGTCCGCGACGCTAACCACTTCGCCACGGCGGCTGGTACACACACCATGTTAGGTAAGCATTCAGGTCTGACCATCGCATTGGGCTAATGGATAGGTCAAAACATCTGCTTAAGTCGTAGCCACGAGACCCTTTTCTTCAATTCTCTCATCCTAGTTGTTGATTCATTTATTCATCAGCTTTAAATCATGCGTAGTGTGGTCTCAAAACTTAGCAGATGTGGTGAAGCGTATATGGACTAGCCTGCACGCAGTGACGCCTCCTTGATGAAAGTGAAACTGAAACTGTCTACACTTTGCAATATGTGCAGTGCTAGTCGGTTTATATTTGTGTGGACATCATTTGTCTACTGAGTGTGATGAATTTAGTATGTTTATAGACGTTGTTTGTCGATTGACTTTCATAGCTGTAATATGTTGGTAGTTTAATCTCTTATCTTGTCCGACATCAGTATGTATATTATATCGGCTCCCTCCGATATTACTTGTGTGTTTGTGGTCACTCCTCTCTCTCTCTCTCTCTCTCTCTCTATCTCTCCCCCCCCCCCCCCCCACCCACCCCCCCCCCCCCCCCAAGAGATTAATAGACAATAAAATAGATGGATTGCAGCATGATCGATCTGTTCTGTCTCTGAGTTTATGTTTTTGTCCCCCCCCCCCCCTCTCTCTCTCTCTCTCTCTCTCTCTCTCTCTCTCTCTCTCTCTCTGTATGTGTCTGTCTATCTGTGCCTATGTGTCTGCCATGTCTGTCTAATCCTGGACTCCCCCGTAATCCAGTGACTAGCTCCCTGGACCTCCCATCTCTGATACACATATCCCATTCTCTCTCTTTCTGATATCAAAAACTGATACAGAAATAGACAGGTAGAGGGGAAAAAAAGAGAGACCGACATGTCTTTCGACAAACAGAATTATTCCTTTGTATTCCCAAATGAGAAGGGGGAGGGGGGGGGGGGGGGGGGGGGGTTAAGCCTCAGCGGTTGTGGTTTGGGTGTGACTGACAGGCCTCTGTCGCTGAACTGGAAGCAAACTGAAACCGCGGGAATAGATCAAACAAGTAAATACTGCTAAAACGCCTAATAAAATCTTAAGGTGCTCAACCCCTTGGGGAGCAACATCTGTTAAAAATAGGGTGATAAAGGAAGTTTTAAAAACTTCCTTTTATCACCCTATTTTCAGCTTACCTCGTGAAATCTATCGTTGAGGTTGATTTTCATTGCTTTTGCTTTTGCTCTGACATTGCTGTAAAAGGACGTATTAATCCGTCCTTAGCTCAGTGAAGATAACATTTTTTATTACTGTTCTGTTGGTGAGTTTAAGCTTTTAGTTTTTTCTCTCCAGTTTCAGCGGCACCATAGGAATCCAATGCTAGAACGGTCTGTGATGCTGCCGAATAGGTACAGAGTACACAATCGCTCTATCCACAACATACCGATGTTATTTCTTCCTTGATGGGTCCTTTAATCTGTTCTCTTTCAGAACGTTGTACTGTTTAGGGTCTACTGTTCACGTATATCGATAAAGTTGTGTGTGTGTGTGTGTGTGTGTGTGTGTGTGTGTGTGTGTGTGTGTGTGTGTGAGAGAGAGAGAGAGAGAGAGAGAGAGAGAGAGAGAGAGAGAGAGAGAGAGAGAGAGAGAGAGAGAGAGAGAATGCGTGTGTTACTGGGTTTTGGATTCAAATATGTTTCAGTAGGAGACATTCGTGAGAAGGATGGGGATAGGAATCAATCTGACAGTCATCTACACGATTCCTCTGTGTGTGTGTGTGTGTGTGTGTGTGTGTGTGTGTGTGTGTGTGTGTGTGTGTGTGTGTGTGTGTGCAGAATGTGAAAAAGTTTATCTAGAAGACCATCGACGATACGTGCGCACACGACGACGATGACGACGACAACAACAACAACAACAACAACAATAACAACAACAACAACAACAACAACAACGGCAACAACAGATTCTAAAAAGTAATTGAAATGACTCCATCGAACTTTCTAAATCTTCGTATAGATCTCCGTTTGAAGTCGGTTCACTTTGCAACTGCTAACAACGTACACACGGCACACACACACACACAAGACAAGTACGTACTCCGAGACGTACACGCTGGATGGTGTCTGTCTTCGACAGGACTGAAGCTTGGCCAAAGGTGTGTCCCAGTAACATGGACCTGTGCGAATCAGGAACCACGTGCTCTTCGGGAACATGCAGTAAGTGTCTTGTGTCAGGACAGCCAGGGGATAGATCCTTTGGGAGCTATGAGAGGAACATGCAGTAAGTGTCTTGTGTCAGGACAGCCAGGGGATAGATCCTTTGGCAGCTGTCAGAGGAACATGCAGTAAGTGTCTTGTGTCAGGACAGCCATGGGATAGATCCTTTGGGAGCTGTCATAGGAACATGCAGTAAGTGTCTTGTGTGGGAGCTGACATAGCCAGGGCATAGATCCTTTGGGAGCTGCCAGGGGAAGATCCTTTGGGAGCTGTCATAGGAAGTGCAGTGTCTTGTGTCAGGACAGCCAGGGGATAGATCCTTTGGGAGCTGTCAGAGGAACATGCAGTAAGTGTCTTGTGTCAGGACAGCCAGGGGATAGATCCTTTGGGAGCTGTCAGAGGAACATGCAGTAAGTGTCTTGTGTCAGGACAGCCAGGGGATAGATCCTTTGGGAGCTGTCAGAGGCACACGCGTCATTTGAACCGGGGATAGATGATACTTGGAAGCACTAGCATTTTGAAACCTCAAGATTAGCTGCCTCTACTGCCTTCGTTTTTTTTTTTTGCTTTTTTTTTTTTTTTTTTTTTTTTTTTTTTTTTTTTTAGAAATCAATGGAATGCGATCACTTCATGACCCTAGTCGTTTTGAATGAATCGTTTCCTACATCCCACACGTGCAAAGATTTCATTGGACACCTCTCGGGGGGATGCCTATCTATTTTGGCCAGTCTTGACTTCAAACAAGATCGCAGTGTGAGGGAAGTAACACAGCACGTGCGGCCGGGTTGCGACCGTAACGAACACCAGGGGAGACAATCAGAGCGGCTGGATACAGACGAAACAAAATGCAGGAGGGTCAAGTGTCTTATGTCGGGAGAGCCAGGGGATAGATAATTCGGGGGCTGTCAGAGGACACATTGTAAGTGTCTTGTGTCAGGTGAGCCATGGGATAGATACTTCGGGGGCTCTCACAGGAATATGCAGTAAGATTTTTTTTGTTTGTTTTTTTTTTTTTTTTGTTTTTTAGGACAGCCAGACGATGAAGAATTTTGACGTTTTGAGTGATGCATCCCAAATGCAGGTGTAGCAGTCGTATGCAATATCACAAGTCACACTCAGCAGCGCTTTCTACTCGCTCGCACTTTGCTTCGCCAACGACATGACCGCAGAAAAAAAAAAACAAAACAAAAAAAAAAAAAAAACCGGGAATCCTGCAAGTCTCTCTCTCTCTCTCTCTCTCCAACTTCCGATTTATTCCCACTGTTTTCCCTTTGCTTCACTCCCTCCGTCACAAACTTATGACGTGCATGTTTTGAAGACGTCATTTTCTGTCAGAATACTACGTAACTTTGTTTGCGCGCTCTCCGCGCTAGAAAATAAGTCGCATCTATTTTTCTATCCGGGACGCAATGCCGCGTTTGTACCATCATATAAGATAAAATGTTGGATATTTCAAATAATGCTGCTTCAGTATTTTATAAACCACCATGCCCCGCTAAAGTCTCTATTATAGTCGTTAGGTTGCTCGGGAGATAAAATAACACTACGTAGGGATATCTAACAGTACTCCATATTAGTTGTTGGAGCAAGACGTTTTATTTCAATGCTGCTGCAAAAAATGTTCTTTCACTAGTTTCAGGACATCGCAGGATGTTTGGGCTTTAGTTTTCGTCTTTTGCCCTTGCTACAATCATTATATATATATATATATATATATATATATATATATATATATATTATATATATATATATATATGTGTGTGTGTGTGTGTGTGTGTGTGGTGTGTTACTGATTGATCAACCTCCCCATCTCCTTTATTCACACGTCTACAAGTATCTTCAACCGACGGACGTCAAATTCAAGCAAGAAAATATTAGTATCACATTGTTTTGTGTCATTCCAGTTTTCTCATGGATTTGTTTTTGTTGAAGCCGTACGATCCCGTATTTGAATTTAGTCTACGACATCACCACGCTGGCACGGAGTGGAAACCTATT
>JADBJO010019383.1:15000-17500 GCA_016801955.1 Conus betulinus | reverse complement strand
CATTTTTGTATTTTTAAAAAATGCAGCGTGTACTTTTGTTGCCTGCTAACACATTAATTTCTGTCAGTTTTGTAGCTTCTGTGCCACATAATCATTTATCGTGTAATGTGTTCTTTCTCCTCATTTTCCTTTACTGAGGGACCCAAAACACAATACCCCAAACACTGTTTGTTCTACTTTTCTTCCGTTTAAAATTAGATAATTGTCAGTTGTTCCATTTTTAATATATGATTTTGAGACTTCTGGTAAAAAAAAAGAGAGTGAGTGAGTAGGTACCAGGCTGTTTTCAAAAAGACAACGACGATAATAATAATAATAATAATAATAATAATAATAATATCATGATCATGATATTGATAGCAATAGTAATAATAATGATAACATAACATTTTTAAATGCCATGTCAAACGTTCTAGGCGCTGACAATCCATGCTCTCGTGTACACCACGGGCTGCCTACCTGGGTAGTGACGACTGAAGAGCTGTCTACTGGCGCTTCGTTCAGTTGTTTCCGTGTCAATATTGTTTGATACCATTCACTTAATTTCCCTGCTTCCTTCATTCTTTCAATTCCTCACGCAGGGTGCATGCTATGTGTAACGTGTCAATCATTCTGACGGCCAAACTGGCCTTCTCTTCCGAAAGTTGGTGATGAGATTTTACTTGCGAGCAAGATGTTATGCGTGTGTTCACAAACGGGCCGTGGGTTATAGTCTCATCTGAAGGACTGTATGGGGAATGGAGTCAGAACCAATGTTAACTCCGTGGGAAAAAATCCCCCTGTATGGAAACGGCCGGTTGGAAATTCGAACCGCAACCTCAGGATCACCAAAATTACGAGTCCTGTGCTCTAACACTGAGCTATTCCGGCCCCAATAAAGTTGAGTTCCTAAGCACTGCGCAAAGTTGGGCGAAATTAAAGATAACTAAATCGCACCGAGTCGATGAACGAAAAAGTCTAGTAGTAAATGTAGTTTGATCTATAAGGGTTTGTGTGTTGATGACAATAGTGACTTGAGTGTTTGTGGCCATTGACCTGCAGTGTGATGACTCGGGATACACACGCTGACTCATCACAAAGAGTCACCTTGAAGTCATTGTCCACTGGAACTTAATTAAATATTTCATTCATCAGCAGTTGAATCGTCAGCATTTATAATTCAAATGTGATCACTCACAGTTACTGTCACAGAGTGGAGTGAGGGGTGCTTGCCAAAAGATCTGTAATATCAGTCCCCTGGATGTCTGAAGGCGTGTATGTTGTTTGTGTGTATTTTGTCAAATTAATTTCTCTCACTCACTCACACCACCCTACAACATGATAGCCCAAACAGGAATCTAGTGAGGAGCGCACATTTAATAACAATGACATGGAAATGATTTTTTTTCTTTCAGCGCATGGATAACATAACATGTTAGTGTAAACTAGTTCATCAACATATGTGTGCACTCACACTCTCTGTTAGGCTAGAAAATAATGCATAGATTCACTCATGACACAATATAGTAACAACAGGGGAGAAGGATTCATAACATCACTCATGACATGACACAATACCACAAGACTTTCTGGAAATGATTCCAGTATCACGTCGCAGGACAGGAGTGTTGCTGTCCCAGCTGGGGTTGACTTGCACACACACACACACACACACACACACACACACACACACACACACACACACACACACACACACACACAAGAAACTAGTCTGACCTCAAGTTTTGGATGCGCTGAATGCAGTCCACACAATACCACCACTGAGAGAGGGCCCAGAAGAAGAAAACTGGTTCCACACCTGCGACTGGGCCCAGGGGAAGATGAAGTTAGTGCCACACCTGCGACTGGGCGCAGGGGGATGAAGTCGCAAGTAGAGCACCAGTCAGCCGTCCAGACGGCACGGCTCCTCGGGAGGTAGGCAGGCCAACTGACCAACCAGATGAAGGCAGTGGGGGAGCAGGGCAAGTCCTGGCCACCAAGTGGGCTGCCACACCACAGGAGGGGGAAGAGGGACCACTTGGACACTCCACCAGGGCTCACACAGCCAGGCCAGCACCCCAGATGAAAAATCCCAACAAAGTGAACACCACCATAAATACACAATCTACCAACTATCAACATCATAAGAAGTGATAGATTAGAAAGCCCAGAATTGAAATGACCAAACCTGTAGCCTACAAGTCAGCAAAAACACATGAACGAGCAAACTGACTGAATACTTTCGAAAACAAACGCAAATATACAAAGTCTGAACATTTTGATATACAATGTTTAAAGAAAGCGCTATCAATTAACTACAACTGTCGCACAATGAATTGACATAGAAAAAAAAAATCTTACCCTCTGTGGGGGATTAACGAGCACTGCCCGACCAACAAGCGGGGACAGCGAGCGTACGGAGATGTGCCTACCTCTACATCCATACTCGGTCTGTGCAAGTCTGTCAGGTCCATTGATCAAGGTTTGGTGGTGATGTTCAGAGTGGAAACAAGGAGGAAAA
>JADBJO010019383.1:0-10000 GCA_016801955.1 Conus betulinus | reverse complement strand
ATCTGCTGCCTTAAAAAGATAATAAAATGATAAAATAAATAAAGAAACCACAAAAACTCAGAGAGAAAAATCTCATCATACAATTTCACTTCAGACAACTCTGAAGTGTACGCCCTACTATTTTTCAGTTGATGAACTAAAATCAGCTCCGCATACCTTCAACTATTCTGATAATGGACTGCGTGATATTCATTATCAGTTTTTGTACCATCTCCCAGAGAGCTGTCTCCAGACCCTTCTAAAAATCTACAAATCTGGTCCTCATAGTACTTCCCACCCTCCTGGCGAAAAGCCCTGATCATTCGCATATCTAAGCTTGGAAAAGACCTTACCAACTCTTCAAACTATCGTCCAATAGCTCTGTCCAGCTGCCTCTCCAAGTTAAAGGACAAAAATGGTCGAATCTTGTCTGATGTGGAAACTGGAAACTGATGGCCTTTTGGTCGATGGACAGTGCGGTTTTTCGGAAGGACCACTCGACCGTTGACGATTTACTCCATCTTGAAACCACCATTCACAACGCCTTAAAAAAAAAAGAAAGAAAATAAACAGCATGTAGGTTTTTTTTTTTTTTTCACCAGAAAAAAAGGAAAATTTGGAACTTCTATGGATCTTCGTAAACTTTTTTTTTTTTTTTTTTTTTTTTTTTTGCTGTCCCAACCTCTGCGCCACCTCAGAGGCAGTGCATCCGCTCATTCCGACACCCCGTCCACAGCCCCAGCCCCGGCCGGCCCCCGCCACAGCCCCGGCACCGTTAATCCACAGGGAGCAGTCATGTCAAGTCGTCAAGAGGCAACGCACCGGAGGAGACACTGCACTGCTGCCGAGTCACTTCAGTGGTGTTCAGTGGCGCCTGTTCTGATCTAATATACGCAGGACACCACCTACTAAGCCCCCTACTGACGACAATAATTTGCTTAGTCGCAGAGCCGGCGTGAGTGAGCTCTCCCCCCGGAGGGCGCCACCACGTCCGTCCAGCGACAGCCCCCATGGACTCGCCGATACCGGTGACCCGGACGGAACCAAACCAAGACCACAGACGTGGAGAGGACATCGAAATTGAGGTCACCATGGGAGCAGGCATGAAGGGCCACATAATTTGAAACTTTTTTTTTTTGCTGATCGATGAGAATGAGGATGATTAAGATGATGCTACGGATTTCCATTTAGGTCTGAGACTACATGACAGGGCTGTACTCTACGCTTCCTTTCATAATATATATCCCGGCGTCAACCAGGCCCGAGAGATATACAGACACCTGCAGTATTGGTCAGGAAATTTGAGCAACACTCTCAAAACGCATCCATTAAGTGGATGAAACTCGACTGTGTGGTCCCAGTCTTCCCAACTGAGCCCGCAGCAAACTCAGCTCTGGGTAGGAGCCGGTCGGGGCAGAAAAACACACATGACTTTGATGGGATTCGAACTCACGACCCTCCAGCCGGGAGTCCGCGACGCTAACCACTTCGCCACGGCGGCTGGTGGATCTTCGTAAACTGGTTTTTCGTGGTCATCTGCCTTTAATTATCCAAATTTTTCTGATCGGCACTTTCACCTCCATACTGGCACCACGCTGTCTGACATCAATAGGCAGGAGAGTGGGTGTGCCTGAAGAGAGCATTCTGTCTCCTGTTCTCTTCGGTATCAAAATTAACGACATTATCAGTTCATTAAACCGAGGTTCAGAGTCCTCTCTCTTTGTTGATGACTTTGCACTCAACGCAGCTGGAGACTCATGCCAGCGTACAGTGTATTCCAACCTAGTGTAGATAAGATTCCACAGTGGGCCGAGGAAAACGGGTTTTTACCTTTTCAAGCACCAAAACACAGAGTACCCCGTTACACAATTTCCGTCAGTTCTTTGCCGATCCTGAATTCGTCTGGGCAAATCCACCATTCCAGCTGTGAAAGAAGCCAAATTTCTAGGTATTCATTTTTTTTTCTTTATCATAAAATGAACTTCAAAAGTCATATCCAACACTTAAAAAAAAACTGCTTGATAGAAAGCATTGAATATTCTGAGAGTTGTGGCACACGCAGATTGAGGCGCTGATAAGAAAATTCTCTCCATTTTTACAGGGCTCTGATCCACTCCAAACTGGACTACGGGGTGTGTAGTCTATGGCTCGGCCTGATCTTCTCACTAGAATAGTCTCGATCCCATCCATCATGAAGGGCTTCAAATGTGTTTGGGTACTTTCCACACCACCTTTGTTTATAGCCTGCATGCTGAGACAAGAGAACCATCCTTCTCGGACCGTCGGCTGAAACGTACCTTGAACTACTGTTTTTGAATCTGACTTCTGAACCCCGAAAACCCTGCGTGTGACTGTGTTTATGACCCCAAGTTTAAATTAAAAAAAAAAAAAAAAAAAAATCAAGAAACACCCCAGTTCCATCCCAACCTTAGGAATTCGTATTCTTCCCCATTTGAACAATGCACATATAGACCTTGGAGTGTTATGTGACTTATCCAAGTTTCCTGATGACCCACCAAGGACTTTCGTTGCTCCAAAGATCCGCTTTGATTTAGCCTCGTACCATAAAAATTCCACTAGCTCCTTGGCGTACAAGTCCTTTTTTCTCCGAACTATATTCACAGCTTCCATTCATCTTTTGAATTTTCATTGACGGTTCCAAATTTGAGGAGGGGGTTGCCTCTGCTTTGTACCGTGCAACAGATCCTTCTCAGAGATGTTCTAAACACATTCCAACTCACAGCTCCGTCTATACTGGTGAGTTGACAGCCTTGGTCCTGGCTCTTGAAATGGTCTCTTAATCAAAACATAAAGATTTCCTCGTTTTGTGGAACACACTTGTACTTTCGAGGTCATTTGCTGGCCATAACCTCAAGCACCTGCAACTGCTGAGGTTAACTGATCTGTACGGTCCTCTGAAATCAGATGGATATAACAGTTTTTGCACGGGTTCCCAGCCATGTGGGCGTTCATGGCAACAACTGTGTAGTGCCACAAAGAAAGAACGGAGTAGATTGTTTAAACCCTCACACTGATCTGAAACCCCAAACCCGACCTTATGTCAAAGACCTCTGGCAAGAGAAATGGAACTCGGAGATGGAAAACAAAGTACTTTAACATCAGTCCAAACTTGAAACGGTTTTACAATGTTCCCCTGGGGAGGCCGTAAAAGAAGAAACAGTATTGTGATGTTTGGATACAGGCCACTCCTTTTACATCCATTCCTATATTTTAAAAAAAGGTGAAGAAGCTCCGTGGTGCATTCCATGTCATGCAACACTCATAGTGAAACATATTCTTGTAGAATGTTGGGACTTGCACGATGTGAGACATAAACACTTTACAGCAGACTCCAGTTCAGAGATGTCTCACCTGTTGTAACTTAAAATTGCTAAAGGAGATTTACATTTTTTTTTTAAACTGATTAATGATTTTAGGGAGGAAAGATTTTTTTCTAACAAATTAAACCTTGTGTTTTTAGGAGATGTGTTTTATAGGTTTGTGTGAATGAGCGTTTTCTAACTCGTGAGTTTACTTCAACGCAGTTACAGCCCTGATATGGCTGTTTGCATTTGACAGGGCTATAAGCAATATTACCTTGCCTTATCTTGCTGCATGATCTATCCATTTGCCTCTACGTTTATCTGTTATGCTTCCCCTTCTCTCTCTCTCTTTACATGCATATGCATATACACACACTATCTATCTATCCATCACCACACACACACACCACATATAATATATATATATATATATATTATACAATATATATACTTATATGGCCTGCTTTTAGGCATTTCGTCCGCTGGATCGGACCACTCATCAGAGAGACACTGCTGATTGTGTCTGTGCTGGGAACTTGGCGTCAAAAAGAGACACACACACAGTCCATAATTCTGTGGTGTTATCACCACCACAACCAAGGGTTCAAAAAAGAATCCACCACAGCACACCCCCAAGCAACCAGCGCAGGATAGTAGACCCCCCCAAAGACAAAAAGTAGAATGAAACAAAACGTGTGTGGAGAGGAAAAAAACGTTGCAGAAAAACTAAAAAGATTATGCAAACAGTATAACATGTAGGGGACAATCATTGAGCCTGTGCTTGAGATCCATTCAAGGATGCAAGGGAGATCAAAAGATGTGGAACAGCCCGAGTGGTCAGCTCTGCTGTTTCAATAACCCAAACATTGTCAGCAGCTAAGAATTGTGCAGATTAGTGCAGAACAATCTTTACTTGGATCTCCTAAGAGATGCAATCTCCCCACTGAGTGACCAAACAACAGATAATTCTGAACAATTAAGTAGTGGGGGAAAGCAAGTGCAGGCTAACAATTTTCCCATCATTATAGTAATGACTTGGCAAAGATTTGAACTTGAGTAAAAGGTGGGGGTGCGGGGTGAAGATGAAGAAAGTGGAACATAAAACTAAAATATATCATAAATATGATACCCTTCACTAGCTGCATGAGAGAACCGTCATAATCCGTCTCGAAGGCCGATCTACTTATATTGTCTGCTCCTAGACATTTAGTCCGCTGGATATATACATATATATATATATATATATATATATATATATATATATATATATATATATATATATATATATGTGTGTGTGTGTGTGTGTGTGTGTGTGTGTGTGTGTGTGTGTGTGTGTGTGTGTATGCATATCCATAATGATACCCCTTTTTTTCCATCAAGAATTGCCTGCTGGTTCACCTTGCCAACAACAGAAACATCAATAAAGTGTGAGACCGGAGCTCTATGTTATTTTTGGGAGACATTTGCGGTGAGTATGACAACACGAATAACAACAATACCTTTCATAATGCGCACAGTAGAACGTTTCTTTATTACTCATGGGCAGCAGTCTTCTTCAAAGAACAATGCAATGCATGACACTGGCTTACCACGAGGGCCTTTTTAATGAGTAGTATGATATGACTTACCACAAGGATTTCTTTTCTTCTTCGAATAAATCAGTATGGCTTACCACAATGCCTTTTTGGTTAGTAAATCAGTATGCTTTACCACAAGTATTTTGTTGTTGAGTAAATCAGTATTGCTTTCCAAGAGGACCGTTTTCAGTCAGTTAATCAGTTTGGGCTTACCACTAAGATAATGTAATAAAAAATGTTATTTTATTTATTTTTTTTTTTTTAGTGTGAGGAATGCCCGTCAAGCAATGCCATTTTTTTTAGTGGGGAATGCTCGTCAATATGCTTAACTTACAGCAATGTTCATTTTTAGTGAGGGATGCCTATGAACATACCTTACACAAATGTTCATTTTTAGTGAGGCATGCCCGTCTATAGGCCTTACAACAATTTTTTTGTTGTTTGTTTTGTTTTTTGTTTTTAGTGAGTGATGCTTGTCAGTTTGTCTGACAGCAATCATTTTTAGTGAGGGCCTGTCACTATTTTTTACACACCACCTGTCACACACACACACACACACACACACACACACACACACACACACACACACACACACACGCACACACGCACGCACGCACGCACGCACGCACGCACGCTCGCTCGCTCGCTCGCTCGCTCGCCTCACGCACGCACGCACACACGCACACACGCACGCACACACACACACACACACACACACACACACGCACACAGAGTATGGTTTACAGCGATGGTCATTTGAATGTTTTTATGACTGTCAGTAGGGGCCTACAACTTGGGTTGATTTTAGTAAGCTTCATCAAGTTGGCATGGCTTACAGAGGAATGGTCATAACTGTGGTCATGGTGAATGTGTTGTGTTAACATGACTTCCAACATTGTTAATTGTGTTCATGGTGAATGTGTGTTGTGTCAACACGACTTTCAATGTTGTTCATGTGTTCATGATGAATGTGTGTTGTGTCAGCACGACTTTTCAATGTTGCTCAATGTGTTCATGATGAATGTGTGTTGTTGTGTCAACACGACTTTCAACATTGTTCAATGTGTTCATGATGATATGTTCAGTCAGCATGACTTTCAACATGGTTAATTGTGTTCATATTTGAATCTGATCTGTCAACAAGACTTTCAACATTGTTCGTTGTGTTCATGATGGATGTGTTGTGTCATCATGACTTCCAACACTGTTAATTGTGTTCATGATGAATGTTTCGTGTCAACATGACTTTCAACATTGTTACTTGTGCTTATGGTAAATATGTTGTGTCGGCATGACTTTTCAACAATGTTAATTGTGTTTATAATGAATGTGTTATGCCATTATGACTTTTCAACAATGTTAATTGTGTTCATGATGAATTTTTCGTGTTAACATAACTTTCAACATTGTTAATTGTGCTTATGGTAATATTTTATGTCAACATGACTTTCAACAATGTCAATTGTGTTCATAATGAATGTGTTTTATGTTATTACGACTTTCAACAATGTTAATTGTGCCCATGATGAATGTGTTTGTGTCAGCATGACTTTCAACATTGTTAACTGTGCTTATGGTAACGGGTTGCGTCAACATCACTTTCAACATTGTTAATTGTGCTTATGGTATATGTGGTCTGACTTTGAACATTGTTAATTGCGTTCATGATGAATGTGTAGTGTCAACATGATTTTCAACAATGTTAACTGTGTTCGTGGTGAATGCGGTCGATTAACACAACTTTCAATAATGTTAATTGTGTTCATGCTTGAATTTGGTCTGTCAACCATGACTTTCAATAATGTTAATTGTGCTCATTGTGAATGTGGGCTGTCAACACAGCATTCAACAATGTCAATTGTATTCATGATGAATGTGTTGTGTCATCATGCCTTTCAACAATGTAATATGTGTTCATGATAACTAAGATCTGTTAACACGACTTTCAGCTTTGGTAATGGTGTTGGCATCGAACGTGCTCTCTCAATACAGCTTTGAACAACGATAACTGTATTCACAGTGAATGTTGTCTGCAAGCATCACTTTCAACGATAGGAATGGGTTTCATGGCGAATGAGGACGGGCAAAATTTGTCACTTAGAAGTCACTATAGTAACCATATATATATATATATATATATATATATATATATATATATATATATATATATATATATATATATATATATATATATATGCAACAAACTAATAAATTCCAAGGATAAGTACCAAGCACCATTCCAGCAACTTACAGAGCAGTTTGGTGTTGCAATGACTGCAAGAAATATTCAATTATGAAACAAAGCTTGCTCTTATGCCTTTTTTCTGAGATAGCATTCTTGTTAAAACCGAAAAGGTACGGTACGGGAGTCAAATTACCACTTACCGCGGTCACTGAGAGAGAAACAATCAGGTTTTGAAATACTGGTATCTGACCAGGAGTTATATGTTAATGAGCTTCCTCTCCATTGGGGATTGCCCCCACCCCCACCCCCACCCCCCCTTTGGAGACTATAAGCTTGCTGAAGGTTCATCTTGAGAAGCATTTATTATTCCCTATTTACCCACTCAAGCACATACTGTTAGTTAGGCAGAATTATCTACCACTGCAGATATGAATGCTTACCACCCCCTATTTCTACATCTAAGACATAAGAGCAAGCTTTGTTTATAACTGAATATTTCTTACAGTCATTGCAATACCAAACTGCTCTGTAAGTTGCTGGAATGGTGCTCGGTACTTATCCTTGGAATTTATTAGTTTATTGTAACTTAGTCCCTTGCGGATTCATTCCAAGAACTGGCCCTCAGCACTTGTGTCTTAAGAGCTTATCTCTTTTATAGTTTCTACTTTTCACAAAAAAATGTAGCTTGTTTTGCTCTTTCATGATTTTCTTTTTGTTTCTTAGGTGGCACCTTTGGCTGGTTTTTGAAACTCAACAAACATACTATGATATTGCACACCAGTCTTTTTTCTGGGATAGCATTCTTCTTAAAACCGAAAAGGCAGAGGAGTCAAATTACCACCTTCCGCGGTCACTGAGGAGAAACGATCAGGTTTCGAAATACCGGTATCTGACCAGGATTAAAACGTTCCTTCCCATGAGTCTTCCCCGTATCATTGGATATTTAATCCCCTTCCCATGGGATATTGACTATGGAGACTATAGCTTGCTGAAGGTCCATTTTGAGAAGCATTCTCAATTATTCTCAAGTTTTATTCTCTATTTATACCACTCAAGCACATACTGTTAGTTAGGCAGAATTATCTACCGCTGCAGATGTGAACGCTTATCACCGCCTGTTTCCTAAGACATAAGAGCAAGCTTTTATATATATATATATATATATATATATATATATATATATATATATATATATATATATATATATAATCGTACAGTTTCTCTTTCACTCTGTGTGCGCGCGCGCGCGCGCGCGCACACACACACACACACACACACACACACACAGTGTCATGTGTACACACAAATGCATGCAGACAGACAGATACACATACATACATAAATAGACCAGTCAGTCGGTAAAATACGCAGATTGGTAGTCAAGTGTGTGTGTGTGTGTGTGTGTGTGTGTGAAGTCAAGTCAAGTCAAGTCAAGTCAAAATGATCTTTATTGAGGGTTAAAGAATACGCTTTTCTAGCTTTTTTTACAGCCTGCCCTCATAAACAAGAAAGAACCTAATTCAACATATAACCACAAGCTCAAAAACCATATTTAAAAGCACACAGTTCCTATCATGCAAATGCGTAACTCTCATATGAAAAAATACTCAAACCATTGTTTGGAACTTTTAAGTTCAAGCAGAGAGAGAGAGAGAGAGAGAGAGAGAGAGAGAGAACAAATGTTTTATTGTCATAGCATTACAGCCTTAGAACAAGGTGGTGAACATGAACAATTGTGTGCACATATCGATATTATTTACCGATTTCACTCATGCATAAAGATACACGCACACACAAACGCGCGCGCGCCACAAACAGAACCCCACCTACCCACCCCCCATCCACCCCACCCACGCACGCACGCACACACACACACACACACACACACCACACACACACACACACACACACACACATTGATACAGGATCATCTTGAATAGTTTTTTTTTTTTTTTTAAGTTAAATGTTATCGCACATTAATTCAAACTTACTCTTTCTTATCTTCATTGCCTGTGCTATTAATTTACCGACAGATATAATAACTGTTTCATTACTACTGGAAAGGATTTTTATAACTTTGTTCTGATCGGGAACGTTGGGGAAGGATGTCAGTATGGCACATTTTTTACGGATATCATCATATATGGTGCAGTAAAATAAAACATGAGTTTCATTTTCGAATCCATTTTCACATGATGGGCAATTGATATCTGTTTAGTCATTTCGAAACCACTGAATACAGTTTTTAAGGCCACAAACTCGGGAGTCGAAATCTTGAGAAACTGTCTCTATGCCACTTATTTGTTACACATGACAAATATGTTTCTGACTCAAAGACATTTTTTAGCGAATGAAACCATCTATATTTATCATTATCCTCCAACTCGGAATGCCAGTTCTGTTTAAAGCAGGAAATAAGCGTATCTTTCAACTCTAGAATAAAAAAAAAAGATTCACACCCAACACCTTGACTCAACCAAACTATGCCATAACCAATTTTCCGTCAAAACGTTTTGTACTTTTGATGCCCAATTAAAGTGACCAGATTCATGCTGCCTTAACAGCATTTCATATGCCTGTCTACATATTCTTAGCATGGGTAGTGACACGAGTTTAACCAGTATTTGATACACTTTATTGATGTCCAAAGATACAGTGGGCATCTTCCGGTTTCCCCCCCAAACACCAGATTGTTTGAAGCATGCGGGGGACATTTAGAAATGTTTTCATAGCAAAGGTGTGTACGGTTTCGATTTGTCCACAATCATTTTCTAGAACCCCAGACTTCAGCTGCATATGTTAAGGTAGGTTTCAATTTGCGAATCGAAGAGTTTCCAGAACAAACATGCATCTATTGATCTCAGTTTTTTTCAGAGACTTGATGATTTCTCTAACTAACTTTTTTTTCCCTTTTTTATACAGGGTTCCGACAGAGC
>JADBJO010019382.1:7500-33370 GCA_016801955.1 Conus betulinus | reverse complement strand
CTCGCTTTCGGCACGCCGACCACGCAAGCCCGCGTCTCTTCTTCTTTTTGCGCGCTAACACCAAACTAGCTCATCCAACGCACGAAGCACGCGCGCTATTCTTTCTCGCTCCTCCTCCACTCACTCCCTCTCTTCCCCTCTCTATCTGTCTCTCGATCTCTCTCTCTCTCTCTCTCTCTCTCTCTCTCTCTCCTCAGATTTCTCTTAACATAAACACATGTGTGCGCACACACACTAGTTCTGCGCAACATACCCCCCATAGTGGTAAATCTATAAAGGCACCGCACCGCTCATCTGCCCCCCCCCCCCCCCCGTCTCTCTCTCTCTCTCTCTCTCACATACATACACCACTCCCGTGACTCCCGTAATAGCATGTATTTTTGAGGTAACCTTGATTTGAGTTTTCTCTTATTCATTCTTTATTCTTTGCTTAGTTAGAGCAAACTTTTGTTAAATCAAATAGGTCTAGGTTTGTTTCAGTTTCATTATCATTATTTGTTTCTTTCATGTATTCGTTTATTTTGTGTTGCGCATTGAGCTGTAGTTATTACAGTGTGATTATAAAGCACTAAGCACAAGAACGTTTTTAAAGCTCACTCGTGTTCATCTCTGCACTTGTTGAAACAGTTTTTCACTTCTTAATGTTAAAGTATTTAGTTATCTTTAGAATAAAAAAAATTGTTGGTCTGGAATTTTTCACTTATCGATTTATTATTCAAACATTTTTGTATTCTCTTAATCTGATTTTTCAAAAAATTGGTTGATAATCTATCCACTAATCAATATATATATTTCATATTTTTACTTACAGTGATTTAATCAGACTAAGTTATACATTCATTGATTTATGATAAAATTTACATGACTATTCATAAGCTTGTCATACCATTAGGTAATAATTTAGTTATTTTATATATTTATCATATCTAGATACATATTGACTATTCAACATGACAAGAGGAGATTCTTTGAATATTCTTTTTTTCCCTTTTTTTTTATTCTATTAAATTCATAAATTATAGTACAACATAATGGAAAATAAAAGAAAAAAGAAAAAAAAAAATCCAAACAGATGGTGTATACAGAAAAAGAAAAAAAAATCCAAACAAATGGTGTATAAAGAAAAGAAAGAAGAAACCGACGTATTTAAAACATAATGATAATACCATTCTACATTTTGAAGACAAAGGAATACAACCTCTTTACGTGGTAAAGAGAGAAGAGCGATAGAGAGAGAGAGAGAGAGGAGAGAGAGAGAGAGAGAGAGAGAGGTAAGCCGATCCTTTGAATGTTCAGTGCATAGGCAATCCTGCTGATAATGTTTACAAATTTTCATGTTTAATGGACCAAATTGATTAACTGATTTAAACGACCTGAATTTCATTGCAGCATAACTTGAAATACACACGAACATAACATGGCCTCTTCGCCTCCGATGATCGTTGGAACATGCGAACTCAGAACAATTTTAAACACATGCAGACACAGCTGAAACAGCAGTGGCGAAGGTATCTGGATTAAGTGATGGGGATCACACACACATTCATGTGTCAGTGTTTCTGTAACTGGATCTGTGTTATGACTAAAAAACTAACTGTCTGCGTGAGTCGCTAGGCTACTACGTTGTTTACGGGAGCGTCGTAGCGTCTAAAGTCGATTCCTATGGTTTTCCACATTTTCTCGAGGAAAATAGCCATTCCTCGGGAAAAACCAGCGAGAGGTTGATAGGGAAAAACAGGTATTATCACAAGGACTATAATTGTCTTCCCGAGTAAAATAGTAAATGGGGGGATGGGGGAGGGGAGGGGGGGGGGGGGGGGGGGTGGGGGATGTGGGGGAAACATAGAAAATAGTTATCATTACAGTCATTCAGTCATTTATGAGAATCACAACTGTTTTCCACACACCTATATTCCGGCTTTACGCGCAATATAATAAATGACGTCAATGGCTGAACACCGGTTAGAGTTAACACGGATATGATTATGACGACAATATAGATTATAAAAAAAAAAAAAAAAATTCCTGTTTGGGATCATTGTGCAACAGAAGTCAGTACCAGCTGTTTTCCTGAGAAAAGGATGCCCATTGTCCTTCACGAAAACAGGGATACTTGCGAATCAGTTATTCTCACTGTTTTCTCTTGGGACATCAGTTGGTGAGAGGGGCTCTCAGTACAGTCTCTCACAGCAGACGCCTCGTAGAATGTAATTACCTGCTTCACCCTCAAGACAGTGACCAGCGACTCGGTATCCTGCGTATCGTGGACAATGGGGTTAACAGCCATTCGAACCCCAACTAGAAACCACCTGCTTCATCAGAAGATACTGACCAGTGACCCAGTGACCTACTTACCGTAGAGGACGGCGAGACGGCCATACCACACCTACTTGAAACTGTCTGCTTGAATGGCCGTGTCGCCATTGCCTACGGTAAGAACCAGTTTGTTCGGCAGTTGAGGACTGTACTCTGGGTCCCACTCACGCCTCGGGTGTTTCTTTTTCAAACTACCTGCTTGACTGTCCGTTTCGCTGTTGATTACGGTAAGTCTGGGTCGATGGTCACTGCGTAGTTTCGGGAAGGTAACTGCAATGGGAGACTGTGTTGTAATTTGTCCTTCGCGCGGCGAAGAGGACCCCGACTTCTGCTATTACTGGGTGGTGGTATGTGTGTTCCGCAATATACGTGTACCTGCGCAGTACGTGTACTACGCAATTTTTGGCGCGTTTCATGAACTGCGCAACTCGTTGCAGAATTCATGAACTCTGCAACGAGGTTGCGCAGTTCATGAAACATGCAAAATAGCATTGCCCAGTACATGAACTACGCACACGGCGCAAACTCGGTTGTAAAACTCAAGCTAGTCTGTGTATGTGGGTGCGCATGACGAACAGATTCGTAACTGACTGTATAAAGCACTTCATTGACATGAATTCACAATTCACAAGAATGATGAACAGTAAAGCACATAACAGCGCAGAGAAGGAAAAAATTTATTATGAACACGAAAATTAATTGCAAATTAATGCAGCATACCCAAAAATAACACACACACACACACACACAACACACACACACACACACACACACACCACACACAAGAACCCACAAATGCCTTACAAAAGATATTAGTAATTTGCGACGAAGCATGCAGTCATTCGTGTGTCCAGGGAAAAATTTTTGAGAACTCTCGGTTCCACATTCAGATGCCAGTCAAACGATATTCAAATAGCAGAATTTTTTTTTAAAAAATCCTCAAGCGGGAAGACATTGACAACAATAATGCGAAGAAAGGAAGACGAAGAAAACGTCATTATATTTCACTGTGGAAAGGAAACTCTACTGCGGAATGTTTTTGCAAGTAATTCGTGGGTGGTATGCACTGGTGCAATCGCTGTTGCTCTTGAAACATTTGCACCTTATTTTAAGGCATCCCTGTCTTGCAAGAGCATCTTACTTTTCTCTGCCCCTTACCCACCGAGAGTAGGCGCACAGCTGTTCTGATGGACATTTCTTCATGTTTCGAAACCATGTCGATTGTAAATTTTTGTTTTAAATTTTGTCATTTCAATTTGATTTCTGGCAAATCATCCAGATAAGACTCCACCTTTTGTTCCTACCTTGAAGTCTCTATCACTCTTTTCCATGACAATACCAATCAAAGCTGGGTGGATGCCCCCGCCCACAATCAAATTCAGAAACTGGTATGAGAACATTATCGCCACATTGAACGCCTTCATTTTCGCTTCTGATCGGTCTAGCATTTTTTTTTCGCTTGTCTTTCTAAACCCCCGTGCTGCAGCCGCTATGATACTCTGAAAATGGTCACCATGACTGTCATCATTGTCTGTTGTGTCACCCTGACTCTCATCATTGTCTGTTGTGTCACCCTGACTCTCATCATTCTCTTTGTGTCACCCTGTCTCTCATCATTGTCTGTTGTGTCACCCTGACTGTCATCATTGTCTGTTGTGTCACCCTGACTCTCATCATTGTCTGTTGTGTCACCCTGACTCTCATCATTGTCCTGTTGTGTCACCCCTGACTCTCATCATGTCTGTTGTGTCACCCTGACTCTCATCATTGTCTGTTGTGTCACCCTGACTCTCACGGGTCTGTTGTGTCACCCTGACTCTCACCGGTCCTGTTGTGTCACCCTGACTCTCATCATTGTCTGTTGTGTCACCCTGACCTCATCATCTTGTCTGTTGTGTCACCCTGGACTCTCGTCGGGTCTGTTGTGTCACCCTGACTCTCATCGCGTCTGTTGTGTCACCCTGACTCTCATCATTGTTGTGTCACCCTGACTCTCATCATTGTCTTTTGTGTCACCCTGACTCTCACCGGGTCTGTTGTGTCACCCTGACTCTCATCATTGTCTGTTGTGTCACCATGACTCTCATCCGGTCTGGTTTGTGTCACCCCTGACTCTCATCATTGTCTGTTGTGTCACCCTGACTCTCATCATTGTCTGTTGTGTCACTCTGACTCTCATCGGGTCTGTTGTGTCACCCTGACTCTCTCCAATTGTCTGTTGTGTCACCCTGACTCTCATCATTGTTGCGTCACCCTGACTCTCATCATTGTCTGTTGTGTTACCATGACTCTCATTAATTGTCTGTTGTGTCACCATGACTCTCATAATTGTCTGTTGTGTCACCGTGAACTCTCATCATTGTCTGTTGTGTCACCCTGAATCTCATCATTGTCTGTTGTGTCACTATGACTCTCATAATTGTCTGTTGTGTCACCGTGACTCTCATCATTGTCTGTTGTGTTACCCTGAATCTCATCATTGTCTGTTGTGTCACCCTGACTCTCTCACCGGGTCTGTTGTGTCACCCTGACTCTCATCATTGTCTGTTGTGTCACCATGACTCTCATCCGGTCTGTTGTGTCACCCTGACTCTCATCATTGTCTGTTGTGTCACCTGACTCTCATCATTGTCTGTTGTGTCACTCTGACTCTCATCGGGTCTGTTGTGTCACCCTGACTCTCTCAATTGTCCTGTTGTGTCACCATGACTCTCATCGGGTCTGTTGTGTCACCCCCTGACTCTCATCATGTCTGTTGTGTCAACCCCTGACTTTCATCATTGTCTGTTGTGTCAACCTGACTCTCATCATTGTCTGTGGCGTCCGTGTTGTCTTCTTCTATCACTCCCCTCGTCTGCACCAGCAGAGCACCCTGTTCTCTCTGTCCACCCTGCCCCTGGTGTAACGTCATTTTGGTCCGTCATGTCCTGTGACGTCATTTGTGGTCCGTCATGTTCCATGAGGTCTGAAACCTCAATCTGATGTGTCTGTAGGGCAGCCATGAACCTTAAGACACGTCAGTCTGTCCATTCTGTTAGAAACATCAACTAACATCAACTACGCCCCGTTCGTGATGCTTTGCCCGTACATTCTAAAATGACCTTCATAACGTCAGTCTGTCCGTCCTGTAGAACAACATCAACTACGCCCCGTTCTGTGATGTTTTGCCCACCCTCCACAAGAATTAATAACGTCAGTCTGTCTGTCCTGTAGAACAACATCAACTACGCCCGTTCTGTGATGTTTTGCCCACCCTCCACAAAGAATAATAATAACGTCAGTCTGTCCGTCCTGTAGAACAACATCAACTACGCCCCGTTCTGTGATGTTTTGCCCACCCTCCACAAAGAATTAATAACGTCAGTCTGTCCATCCTGTAGAACAACATCAACTACGCCCCGTTCTGTGATGTTTTGCCCACCTTCTACAATGACCTTCATAACGTCAGTCTGTCCGTCCTGTAGAACATCAACTACGCCCCGTTCTGTGATGTTTTTGCCCACCTTCTACAATGACCTTAATATCATCAGTCTGTGCAACATGTTCTGTGATCTCTGTTATGTCTGTCTGCTCTCCTGTCCTGTGACCGCATGGTACCCATCCTGTTCTGTATTATGAGTACCTTGTCCTGTGAAGTCCTTTTGACCATCGTGTTCCATAACCATGACGCCAGTCTGTTCAACATGTCCTGTGACGCCAGTCTGCCCTGCGCCAGTCTGTCTATCATGTCCTGTGACGTCAGTCTGCCCTGCGTCAGTCTGTTCAACATGTCTCGTGACGTCAGTCTGCCCTGCGCCAGTCTATCATGTTCTGTGACGTCAGTCTGCCCCTGCGCCAGTCTATCATCTCCTGTGACGTCAGTCTGCCCTGCGCCAGTCTGTCCAACATGTTCTGTGACGTCAGTCTGCCCTGCGCCAGTCTGTCGATCATGTTCTGTTACGTCAGTCTGCCCTGTGCCAGTCAGTCCAACATGTCCTGTGACGTCAGTCTGCCTTGCGCCAGTCTGTTCAACATGTCTCGTGACGTCAGTCTGCCCTGTGCCAGTCAGTCCATCATATTCTGTGACGTCAGTCTGCCATGCGCCAGTCTATCATGTTCTGTGACGTCAGTGTGCCCTGCGCCAGTCTGTCCAACATGTCCTGTGACGTCAGTCTGCCCTGCGCCAGTCTGACCAACATGTCCTGTGACGTCAGTCTGCCCTGCGCCAGTCTGTCCAACATGTCCTGTGACGTCAGTGTGCCCTGCGCCAGTCTGTCGAACATGTCCTGTGACGTCAGTCTGCCCTGCACCATGCCCTACAGCATGTCCGTTTATCATATCTAGGAGCTGCCCTTCATACACCCCACTTCCTATTTTCTGAAGAAACTCAATGGGTACAGATGATGCCAAACCAGTACAACGGTTTTTTGCCGAACATCACAGTATATGGTTCTTTAGCAGTTGCCTCACTAACAACTGAGTTAATCTGCCACTGGACAAATCGTATGCCTGAAGACCAATCTGGACAACGATGGTGTCTCATCTAGGCCGTAAACTTGTCTTTCATCACTCCATTGGACCTCTCCACGGAACCCTGGGTTTGGGGATGGCGTGGGGGCGTCCGTTGACCAAAAGCAGCTCAGGCCACATCTTGGCAAGTTCTTCAATTACGTTGGCGGTGAATTCTCTACCATTCTCACTTTGCAGAACTCTAGGAGCACCGAAATCTATGGCACTCTTGGTCTCGAGAGGACGCAGCTAGTGGAACTTGCTCAGGTGCTCCTGGTAATGCAGGATGAACGAGAATGACCCATCCTTCATGCTCTGCATATCGACAAGGTCTACTTGCCCCCTGCGATTCAGGTCCGAAACGAGTATCAGTCTGACTACTGTTCCAGAGACAGTCTCTTTCCTCTTTCTCTTCTCCTGGCAGCGTTCACACTGGGCGATGAAGGCGCGCACAGCCATGAGGGGAATGTTGTCACGGCTGTCTTTCAACTTCGCATAGGTCTTCTTTTCGCCAGCATGCCCTCCAGTTAAAGTAAAAAAAAGAAACGGTAAGAGAGAGAGAAAGGGGGGGGGGGGGTAGGGGGATGAGAGCGAGAGAGAGAGGGAGAGAGAGAGGGTGAGAGAGAGAGAGAGAGAGAGAGAGAGAGAGAGAGAGAGAGAGAGAGAGAGAGAGAGAGAGAGAGAGAGAGAGTCAGACTGATGATAGAGACAGCGACAGAGGGACACACACACACACACACACACACACACACACACACACACACACACACACACACACACACGCAGAGAGAAGGAGAGAGAGAGAGAGAGACAGAGGCAGAGAGAGACACAGAGAGAGAGAGAGAGAAAGAGAGAGAGAAGGAGAGAGAGAGAGAGAGAGAGAGAGAGAGAGAGAGAGAGAGAGAGAGAGATCCTTCGAGTGAACTCACTCACTGACTTACTGTCAGCCACTCACTGACATACTGTCAGCAAAGAGACAGTGACCAAAATAATACACCTCTGGCAAATGACTGAAGTATTTGAAAACATTTACCTGTTGCTTGGAGTGTTGTTTCAAGCACTTCATATACTCGGCTCTGTGTGATCATGCACTTGCCCGATGACTTGCGCGGATCACGTTCCAATCCAGCAAAGGACACAATAGCAAAGGTATTCTTGATATGGTAAACTCCCGGTCTTCTTTCTTGCCAGTGAGAAGCCTTCGTAAAATCTCGAGAACTTTTTTTTTCATAGTCATCAGACCACAGGCCTCGAGCGGAATCACTAGCAGTAGCATCCATGCTTCTTCGGATACAGATAATCAACTGAAGAACTTTAGACTTTTTTGCTGTCAGTCGGCATCAAAAACAGTTACGTGAGTAATGGGTAACTGTTCAGATGACTTCATGACGTATTGGTCTATTTTTTCCTTCTCTGCTCTGCTCCTTTTACCATTCATCATTCTTGTGTGGACATACAGACTGAGCTTGTTTGCGTAGTTCATGAAATACGCAATCTATGAATTGAGGTTACAACCGAGTTTGCTCCCTGTGCGTAGTTCATGTACTGGGCAATGCTGTTTTTGCGTGTTTCATGAACTGAGCGACCTCGTTGCCGAGTTCATGAATTCTGCAACGAGGTTGCGCAGTTCATGAAACACGCCAAAAATTGGTAGTACACGTACTGCGCAGGTGCACGTATATCGCGTAGCATGTGTAAGAAGAGAGCTGATCAGGCCGATGTTCGCGGCAGTCCGCTTGTTTATTGTCCGTTTATCGACACGGTGCACCAGTCACGCTCGGAACAGTTTGTAACTCTCCGAGCTGCCAGTTTTTCAACTTATGGCGCGGGCGTTGTTCCATAGTAAGACAAGCACCCTAGTAGGGTAGGATAGCATGGCGTGTCGCGTCACGTCTCCTCTCAGTGTCGCGAGATGAGGATCGACGGTGACGTGTAGTTGACGTACCTACTGCTGTACTTCGAGTGTACATTTTTTCCCCCTGACCATGATGCGCATGTACTGTCGTCTGTCGTGTCAAGTCGTTTGAGAAAAAAGGGGAGAAAAAACTCTTTAACTCGTGTCCACACACGCAACGCATGATTCATTTTGAAGGAAAGGAAAGGTCAGATGCATGTGTACTGTGTACAGATATTTACGGTGTTGTTTTGTGGACTGCCCAGTGGCTGGCAGAGGTTGTGAGTGCCAATCCAGTCAGAATTTAACTTGAACATGGGCATCTGTGTTAACTTTCTGTCATCGTGTTGTCGTTCTGATAGTATCAACGTAGTGTTGCATGCATAGGTAACTCCCTTGCCCCCCCCCCCCCCCCCCCCCCCCCCCAAAAAACCCCCCCCCCCCCCCCCCCCCCAAAAAAAAAAAAAAAAAAAAAAAAAACACCAAAAAACAAAACAAAACAACAAAAAAAAAAAACAAAACAAAACAAAACAAAACAAACAAAAACAACAACAACAAAAAAAAACTCCCGACTGTTGTTGGGTGGTGATGGAGGGTGTGAACATTAAACCAAACCGTCACAAAGGTGTATTGATGACACACCAGTGTACGGCGTACTTGTGTTGGAGGAAAACAACAGAGGGATCGAGAAGGACGCGGAGAAGGGTGGATGGGCGCAGGGGAAAGGTGGTGGGAACCTGGAGGGGAAGGAGGAGGAGGGGAGGCGGAGACATGGGAGAAAGGAGGGCGAGGGAGACCGGTGGACGGTCCGGGGGGGGGGGGGGGGGGGGGGGGGGGGGGTGTGTGACAGATATCTTTCTGCGCAAGATGTCTGTTTTGTCATTCCATAGATATGCAAATATTATCTGTCTGTAAGAAGAAAAAATGTCTCTGTTTACTGCTGTCAAGTATACATGTGCATACATATTTATTGTAATGGTGGAAAAACATACCTTGGCTGCTACAAGTTACATTCTCGGCCCCATCAACTGACAGACAATTTTTTTCGCTTATGCATCATTTATTTATTTATTTTTTAAATTGACTTATGGATTCGTAAGCTCGACATGCCAGGGAAAGCAAAATGTGCTTTGAGTGCAATGTCGATGTCCTGTACGGATCAAGCGGTATGACCGCGCTCACAGACCACGTGAAAACTCCAAAACATCGTTCCAACTTCCAAACAAGGAAGGAGAAAAAACGGAAACCTCACAGGTTAAACATTGGTTCAGTTGACATGCAGTTACTCGTACTGTGTCAGACTGACAGACAGGTGTGTGTGTGTGTGTGTGTGTGTGTGTGTGTGTGAGAGAGAGGGGAGAGAGAGGAGAGAGAGCCAGCGGTGTGGGCCTCAAGAGGGGTTTACAACTGCTGCCCAACTCACAAATTATCTCTGGGGATGAAAAAAAGCACTGGCATTCAAGAAAGCAGGGAAACTAGCGAGTCAGTTATTGTAGCTGTCACTCCTTAGGATCACAGTTGTTTTTTTCCCCGATCGGCACAGTCTCTAGAAACTACCTGGCTTTCCACAAGACACTGACTAGCGACCCCCAGTGACCTACTTACCGTAGACAATTGCATAACGGCCAGTCAAACGCCCAGTCTTGAGTGGCCGTTACACCACTGCCTATAGTAAGCAGGTCACTGGGTCGCTGGTCACTGTCTTGTGGTGAAACAGGTATTTTCTAAAGGGCGCCTGGTACGGCTCTATGGCGGCTATGGTAGATAAGGAAGACCAGTGTCAACAGATCTCCAACTGCCGCCACCATCCCCAGTCCATACTGTGATAGGTCTTTCCGGGCGCAGATCGGCCTGACCAGCCATCTACGCACTCACCCCCCGATCCCAGGATGACTAGATGGTCTTCGTCGTCTCGACGGACAAACAACAACACGGCGGTTATGCTGGAATGCCCGCGTCACGTGATGAGTTTACTGTGGTCTGGAATGTCACTGTCAGGTGACTGTGCTAGGTGTGACGATTCGTGGACAGTGGAACCACAGGATGATCTTCATGACTTCTGTCCACCCCATGAGCATGTTCTCCACACGCCCTGACCAGTCTGTGAGTCAGGCGCTGTCGCCAGACCTTTTGTAAACATTATCCCAGCACCTGTCACCATCGCCACACAGTTGCACACCGAACCGTTGTTTCATTAAAAGGCAGAATCTGTATCATTTGCGCTGTACTTAATAGAACGTAACTGTTGATAGTGCATTGGTATAAGTAATGGTATTGCATGATTACAAGAAGGACAAAGGCGTTTTTGACCTCTGGCCTTTTAAGACAGCATTTATCTTTCTGTTAAAAAGATTCAGACGATTTTTGAATGGAAAGAAGCTAAATTGTTTTTCATTCCTTTATTTTATGATAATTTAGTTTAACATATGTGCCAAGCCACATGATCTGTCGAATTCTTAAGCTTTGTTGTCATTGGTAACAAAAAACAAAGCAGTGTCTATTATTTCATTTTTTTTTTGACGCACGCAGAGTTCCATAGTAAGAATGTGCTAAGAGGGGTTTACAACTGCTGCCCAACTCACACAATTATCTCTGGGGATGAAAAAAAGCACTGGCATTCAAGAAAGCAGGGAAAACTAGCGAGTCAGTTATTGTAGCTGTCCTCCTTAGGATCACAGTTGTTTTTTGCCGATCGGCACAGTCTCTAGAAACTACCTGGCTTTCCACAAGACACTGACTAGCGACCCAGTGACCTACTTACCGTAGACAATTGCATAACGGCCAGTCAAACGCCCAGTCTTGAGTGGCCGTTACACCACTGCCTATAGTAAGCAGGTCACTGGGTCGCTGGTCACTGTCTTGTGGGGAAACGGTATTTTCTAACAGGGCGGAGTCTGGTACAGGTCTAGTGCGGCTATGGGATAAGGAATACCAGTGATCAACAGATCTCCAACTGCCGCCGAATCAGAGTCCATACTGTGATAGGTCTTTCCGGGCGCAGATCGGCCTTGCTGGCTAAATGCAGTCTACGCACTCACCCCGGATCCCAGGATATTCTAGATGGTCTTTCGTCGTCTCGACGGAATCTGTTTGTTCTTGCGGTTCCAGCTGGACTGCCCGCGTCACGTGATGAGTTTACTGTGGTCCTGTCGGAAGTCAGAGGTGAGACCCCATTTGAGCATGTTTAGTCTAATTCAGGTCTGTTGATCTTGTTGTTTTCTCTCCACGACTTGTCTCATTTCGTTCTGCGTCAGTGTGTCTGTCTTCTTCTCTGTCTGTTTTTCTTTCGTACCTTTCTTTAGCTATTTAAACTATTTTACTGAGTGCGTATTTTGTCATTTTACTTTTATTTGTTCGTGTTTTGTCAGATTCCCTCTCTCATTTCTTTGTTTATTTCTTACTCTGTCCGTTTGGTTGTTTTCTGTTTCGTCTGTTTCTCTGTCCGTTTCTTCGTCTCTTTGTTCGATTATTTGTCTATGTTTCTCCTGCGTCTGTTTTTTCTGGTTGTTTTTCCTCCTAGCATTGTCAGTCTGCCTCTTTCTCCGTCTGTCTCCTGTGTTTTCTCTGTGTTTTCTAACGCTGTTCGGTTGTGTGTGTGTGTGTGTGTGTGTGTGTGTGTGTGTGTGTGTGTGTGTGTGTGTGTGTGTATGCGCCATTGTTTTGGTGAACAAACAAAGGATGATCTATAACGTTCATCCCGCTTCATTTTCCATGGACGTTTAGTCTCAACGACTTGACCAGTCCGATTGACAGGGCATGGTCGGCAGTCCACTTTGCGTATTGCCAAACTAACGACCCGATACCTCCGCCATACTCGCGACTGTTGGTCAGACGTCGAGCTGTCATACTGCCATGCATAATATTGAGGTCGGTGCGTGTTGCCAAGTGTCCGTTGGAGCGAGATGTCTGTTGTGGCATGGACATAGAAACTATTTTTGTTGCTAAGGAAATGTCTATTTACTGCTGTCAAGTATCATCTATATGTTTGTGGATTATGTACATACGTATTTATATGAATGGAATCTTGCCTTAGCCGGTACAAGTCGCATTCTCTGTCCCTTCTAGTGGAAGCTAATTTAGTCCATTTATTCATCCTTAAAAAAATAATAAGAAGAATGAATATATTCATAATACTCCAAACAAGAACAAGCATGATGGTAATAAATAAGTGTATGAATAAACAACAACAATAATAATAATGATAATAAAATGACAACGAAACCTTACTCAAATGTATGTCAGTCACACGTTTTTACAAATACTGCTACTCATATGCCGATACCCATAAATGTCAAGGTTGAATCCCACAGCCTAATGACAGTAGCGGCAGTAACAGGTTGACTGCGTCTGGTATACGGTATGATGGAGAGCGGAGCCCACCCCCTCCTCCCCCGCCTTTTAACATTCCTATATGTGAATCAGACACCCATTTACGGCTAGGCGGACACAGAGAGGTTTTATCGACCTCACGACAGGTTGGAACTCGCCACCGACGGCACCGCATGAAAACGCTTTAACCGTTTTTCACTACGGTTCCTGTTGAACACACGCATGAACAAACTTAAAAAAAAAAAAAAATCAGTAGTTGCTCATACATACTTTCTGTTTGTTTTACGTTGATAAACATGATAAATTATTTAATCAAGTAGTATCGCCCTTCGGCCATACTCGTACACCCATTCGTGCGCGCGTTATACACACACACACACACACACACACACACACACACACACACGAGCATACAAGCTTTTTAAAAAAAAAAAGAGGGGGGGGGGGGGATGGGAGGGGGTGAAACCGTTTCACAGAATGTTTTCTCGGAAAAGAACGGTGGAGAGGATCAGGAAGGGGTGGTAGGTAGTTGTAATCTATTTGTCCGGATTTTTTTTTTTCATTGAGACATGCCGCCTGATTTCTCTTTGTTGTCATCACATTTTTTTTTTGGTGCTGAAATCGGTGTGTGTTGGTAAAAAATCGTTATTGTTCAGTCACTTCAGCTTTGTATGTCAGTTGTTAAAAGTCGTTATCGTTATATCAGTTCACGTTTGTTTGTCAGTTGAAAAAAAAAAAGAATGGTTATAGTTCAGTTAATTCACGTTTGTTTGTCAGTTAAAAAAAAAATCGTTCTCGTTCAGTCGCTTCACGTTTGTTTGTCAGTTAAAAAGAAATTGTTCGGTCTATTCATGTTTCTTCTTCATCGGTCCGGGAAACATTACTGGTTATAAAGAAAAAAAATTAGTTCATGGTCATAGTCTCTGCATGTCATGGAAAGGTCATTGACAAGTCTTTTCACACTGGAAAAGTCCAACCAATGGCTTTGGCCATTTTCTGTTAGTATGCAAACAGAAAGTCTGATCATGATACAAAAAGAACAAAAAGCCAAGAACATATCGAATGTTTACGAGGACAAACAAATATTCCGATATGCAACTGTTATCTCTGATTAAAAAAAAAAAAAGAAAAAAACCGAACCCCCCCCCCCCCCCCCCCCGCAAGTAATGTGTATGAACGGACTTGGGGCAACATTTACCACCTCCGCTCCTGTACTCCATTAATGTCTCAGTGCTGATCATTCACTCTCACTTCTCCACTTTTCCTAGATATCCACTCTTCACTCAGTCACCTCATCTCTGCTCCCCGCTCCTGCTCCCCCTTCCTCCAACGCCTCTTGCACATCGTTGACGTCAGCATCGGCTGGTGTCAACGTCAGCAACACAGTCCCCGCCCCCCCTCCCCTTCACAAACGCTGCTCCGGTGTCCAAGTCCAAACTGTCACCTGGTCAGGCAGTACCACCACGGACAGTTTGAGGTAGGCAATGTTGACCCCCCCCCCCCCCCTCTCTGTGTTCCTCCTTTTTTACTCCGTGTCCAGACTGCCCCCAACAGAGCAGTACGACAGTCTCCCCCCCCCCCCCCCCTTCTCCCCCGTGTCCAGACTGCCCCCAACACAGAGCAGTACGACAGTATCCCCCCCCCCCCTTCTCCCACCGTGTCCAGACTGCCCCCCAACACAGAGCAGTACGACAGCCTCCCACCCCCCCCCCCCCCCCCCCCCCCTTCTCCACCGTGTCCAGACTGCCCCCAACACAGAGCAGTACGACAGTATCCCCCCCCCCCCCCCCCCTTCTCCACCGTGTCCAGACTGCCCCCAATACAGAGCAGTACGACAGCCTCCCGTCCCCCCCCCCCCCCCTCCCCCCTTCTCCACCGTGTCCAGACTGCTCCCAACACAGAGCAGTACGACAGCCTGCCGCCCCCCGCCCCCCCCCCCTTCTCCCACCGTGTCCAGACTGCCGCCCCCCCCCCCCCCCCCCCTTCTCCCACCGTGTCCAGACTGCCCCCAACACAGAGCAGTACGACAGCCTCCTGCCCCTCCCCCCCCCCCCCCTCTCCACCGTGTTCAGACTGCCCCCCAACACAGAGCAGTATGACAACTTCCCCGCTCCCCCCCCCCTCCCTTTCTCCACCGTGTCCAGACTGCCCCCAACACAGAGCAGTACGACAGCTTCCCGTCCCCCCCCCCCCTCCCTTTTCTCCACCGTGTCCAGACTGCCCCCAACACAGAGCAGTATGACAGCCTCTGGCCCCTCCCCCCCCTTTCTCCACCGTGTCCAGACTGCCCCCAACACAGAGCAGTACGACAGCCTCTGGCCCCTCCCCCCCCCCCCCCCTTTCTCCACCGTGTCCAGACTGCCCCCAACACAGAGCAGTACGACAGCCTCTGGCCCCCCCCCCCCCCCCCCCTTTCTCCACCGTGTCCAGACTGCCCCCAACACAGAGCAGTACGACAGCCCCGTCCCCCCCCCCTCCTCCATTGCTTCGAACATTCTAGAAATAAGTACGCTAAACACCCAACGCCGATGATTCTGATTCTACTCGATGATCCTTCTTGGGGAATATTACAATACAGCAACTTTCTAGGCCTCCGCGTGCACACTTTGCGCCTCTCCTTCCCCACCCCCACCCCCCGCACCCTTTCTCTGTCTCTGTCTCATCCACATATTCATATACTAATTTGTTTATTATTTGTTAATCTATTTATACATTTGTTAAAAAAATTGTTTATTTGAGTATCTTGTGAAGGCATCAGTCACTTACAATTTTTATGACTTGCTTTTATAGATTAATTTTTTTTTTTACGACGTATTATTTGTTAAAGGGTAAACTGAATGGTGGTCAAAACTGAATGGTGGTCAAAAGCCAAAGGAAAAGCCAAAGAGACATGATGATTCAGGAGATGAGAAAAGAAGAAGACAAACAAAGACTCCAAAAAGCAGTCCAGCAGAGCCAGCAAGGGCAAAGGTAAAAAAATTCGGAGGACATCTTGAGGGACGCTAATGGTCACATGATGAGGCTTGCTTGCTCCAGCAGAGTTCTGCGTCCCCGACCTTCTTTGCAATTTCCCAGTCAGCAGGCAGAAGTAACAGGTCATCGCCGTGTTTCCCAGCACAACGAAGTGGATCAAGTTAGGGTTCAGGGTGTCCACCCCACACAAGGGGATCGGCTACAGGTGGAGATCTGATTTCATAAACAAAGGTCGTCTCATAGGCATGATGTCAGCTTGGATCAGAGTAAAATCTACAGAGCAGACTTTGTTCTTAATCCATCCATTGTTGGCTCAAGTCAAGTTAGCTGACATCTTACCATCTCTATGTCCGCGCGTAGGATGTGATCTGTTTTTCGGAGTCTTCGTTCCGTACTTCTGTTTTTTCGTTGACGATCATGGTAACTATGCATCCAAGAAACTGAATTTGGGTGGACCTGTCTGAAGAGGAGGTAAGACCGTTACAACTTGAGTATATTGGCTGATTTCTGTGGTGGTCCCGTGAAACTGTGGATTTCTTTCTTTCTCTTTTTTGTCGCTGTTGTTGCTCTCCTCCTCCTTCATTTTTTGTTGCACAGTTGTACCACATCCACTCTGCACCTCACCTCTCTCTGCGTCTCTCTATCGATCAGTTCGTCTCTGTCTGTCTGTCTGTCTGTGTCTCTGTCTTTGCCTCTACGTGTGTACGTGGAATTGTGTGGGAGAGGTGTTGAAGAGAGAGAGAGAGAGAGAGAGAGAGAGAGAGAGAGAGAGAGAGAGAGAGAGTCGTCCGCAGGAAAAGCGTCGGCATCAGGCTTTGGGCTTTTTATATTGCTATGGTGATCTGCTCGCGTCACAATATTAAATATGTGATCCACATGGGGAATTAATTGACTATGAACTTGTGCTTCAGTACTTACTTGAATTCTACATAAAGACTTGTTCACATCTAATTGTAAATGAAACATACGAGATATAACATATCACACACACACACACACACACACACACACACACACACGCGCGCGCGCGCGCGCGCGCGGGGGGTGGCGTGTCCATGGAGATACCTGACGTGTCACGTGATGAGGCTTGGTCTTCAAGTGCTTCTTGCCTCTCCCACCTTCCTCCCCTACCTTCAATTCTCCAATCAGCAGACGGAAGAGGTCACAGGTCATCGCCATGTTCTCAGCAGAACGGAGTGGATCAAGTCGGGGATCACGGTGTCTTCCCCACACACGGGAATTAATGCAAGTGTCTTTGGATACGTTCTTTCATCTCCATGCGCGCAGACAGTGTCTGCTATAGATTAGAATCTTATTGGCGTGTTTTTTCGTCAGTCTAGGTGACTTTGTCATAAAATTAGAAGCGGGTTTAGTGATGCTGGTTGAAGAAAAGGTAAGACTGACGATTTGAACGTCTCTGGCTCATTTTTGTGTTAGTCTCAAGAAATAGGCGACTTTCTTCTTCTTCTTCGTGGTGGTCGTCGTCGTCGTCAACGTCATCGACATCGTCTTGGTCGTCGTCTTTTGAAGCGATCACAACTTAAGCATCATGCACAGTGGCATGGGTATTGTTTTTTTTTTCACGTGCCCCCTTGCTTTTTCGTCTCCGCCCCCCCCCCCCCCCCCCCCCCCCCCCCCCCCCTCCTGCTCCTGCCCCCGCTTCGTTTCTCGTCTGTCTTTCTGTCAGCCTGCCTGGCATTCAGTTTCTGCCCTCTCTTTCCTTGTAGAACTATGTCTGTCTCTGGTGTCTTTTTTCTCTGTGTGTGTGTTGCCCTGCATCTCGCTTTTCTCTGTGTGTGTCCTCAGCACGTTTCTTTGCTTCATTCTCCTCGTCTCCTTTATTCTGACAATGATAGCTTTGTGTCATGGACTTTTGAAACACATGATCTCGGCGAGTTATTCCTAACCCCGTATTCCACAGACATCATCTGATTACGTATGTCGGCCAGTTTCGTGAACAGGGGATTGTCAACAGTCCAGTCTTTTGTTGACCAGTTGTCCCAACTCCATAAAATCAGCCAGTCAACATGTTAATGACGCATGGTGTTCCTGCCAGTCTGAAGGAACATCACAGAATTCCGCGCATCACGTAGTCCGACACGTGTGTTGGTATTTAATTGGTATTTAATGACGAAAAAGAAAGAGATGAGAAACGAAAATGAAGTTGAAACAATCTTGTTTCCAATTCAGCTTCTGTGCATTTAACTGCATTTTTTTTATATGAGCATAAGTGTTTTCTTACAGGGCTGGAGATTTCAAAATGTACTCCGCCATTTTTTGTATTTCTATACTCCGAAAATAGTAACTTCCTCTGACAGGCAGTTAGAATTGTCGATGTGTATTATTTCAGTTAGTAACACGCCGAGGCGTCATATTTTCACCTTGTGACGCGTGAATATTGCCGTAGAAACACACTGGCTTGGCGAAGCTCCTCCCACTGGAACGTGGCGAGGCTCCACAAGACGCTAACGGGAAGAGAAGACGCACTGCCGTTCGTTGGCTCTCGAGTGAGGGAGGTAAATCTGTACTATCTACATATTTTAACAGCTTGAACTAAGTTGAAGTACGCTGTCGTCGTTTTGGTGTGTGTGTGTGTGTGTGTGTGTGTGTGTGTGTGTGTTAATGTAGTGTACGTAGATATCTGTTTTGCTTTACGGCATGTGGGAATGATGCATTTCCAGTAAAATGTATTTGACATGGACGCTAAACCACAATTTGTGCATTCCCAGTTCTTTCGTACATTTCAATCAGCCCTTCACATTTCAGTCTGTTCTTGAGTGGACTTAAAAGCCAAAACGTATGTAACCTGGTAAAGGTAACTATATATATCTATCTATCTATCCATCCATCTACCCATCTCTCTCTCTCTCTCTCTCTCTCTCTCTCTCTCTCTCTCTCTCTCTCTCTCTCTCTCTCTCTCTCTCTCTGTTACGGCGCAAATGAGAATCCGGTGACATTAGCCCGGGTTCTGTCCGTTCATGAACAGCCTACGTCACCAAAGGACTACGATTGATAATGCAGAACCAGCATGTGTTTGCACTGGAGCTGCCGACGTCAACATGTAACACAGTTAGTTACACGGGCAAGAAGGTTTCTTTTGTGTCTCTCCACCATCTATGAAGTTCACTTGCTTATCATAATTTTACAAGGAAATCCTTGACTGATTGTTCTCTTGAAAATTTTCAAGCATTCTCTACACTGAAATAGTAAACTATCTTTTCCCTTAAACGGTCAGAAACTGCCATTTTTGGGTTAAACCACACTCGCGCATGCTTGTACGCGATAATGTGTGTGTGTGTGTGTGTGTGTGTGTGTGTGTGTGTGTGTGCATGCGCGCGCGCGCGCATGTGTGTGTATGTACTTCTACTTTTTATTTCTAGTTTTTTATTTTCTTAATCGGATTTTACTTACTTGTGTGTGTGTGTGTGTGTGTGTGTGTGTGTGTGTGTGTGAGAGAGAGAGAGAGAGAGAGAGAGAGAGAGAGAGAGAGAGAGAGAGAGAGAGAGAGAGAGAGAGAGAGAGCATACGTATATTTCATTTGAGTTCATTTCGATTTTTCATTATTTCATTACATTTATTTTCTGTTTCTTTTTTTCATCGATTTCAAGACATTTGTCGTGTGTGTGTGTGTGTGTGTGTGTGTGTGTGTGTGTGTGTGTGTGTGTGTGTGTTGACTTCATTGCTGCGTTTAGTTTTATTATGTCATACCGTTTTAGAGCACCGACTTTCGCCTGATATAAAGTTCTTCCAAATGCAAGTATACTATCATTAAATAAATAAAAAAAAAAAAAAGTAAAGTCCAGGGTGGATGGGGTTTCTTCCACTTGGACCGGTTCTGCTACAAAGTGTTTGGCACTCATCCCAGAGCAGAACAAAACACACACACACACACGCACACACACACACACATACACACACACACACACAAACACACACACACAACACACACACACACACACACAAACACACGCGCGCACGCGCGCGTGCGTGCGTACGTGCGCGCGCCCACACAACACAGCTATGTGCTCTGACAATTGAGAATGGTGAACTAGCAGTTTCCCACTTTAGAGGAAGCCAATCAAATGTGACACGAAATTTTCACTTCACACCACCGTACTTGCGTTAAGCTGGTCAGACAATCCGAAAACGGCCGTGATGAGCTCATGTAGTACAGAAAAATAAAATACCAGGACTGTTCCCATTTTAAGGTTAGAAAATCTACACCAACCCTCCCATCCTCGCCCCTATACATCTCACAAATTACCAAGGAGAGGAATCAATGAGCATGGTAAGGGAAACAACTGTAATTAAAAATCAACGCAGACAAAATCCATATATTGCCTCCCTTTGATTGAGGTTTCGCTCCACCCGCCGAGTCCCTCTTCCTGTCAAGCGAAGCTGACGATGTACTGCGCAACTTTCTTTTCTACTCATTTTGTTTGCTTAAACACATGGTAAGTGACTGTCTCCCCTTTCCACTTATAGTCGGGGGAAAAATGTGGAAAACTTTTACGGACATTGCTAATGGAACTAGAGGGAAGAGATGGATACTGCTATGGGTCTTCCCCCCCCCCCCCCCCCCCCCCCCCCCCTCCATGTACTGAAAAACAAACAAAGAACAAAACCAAAAATAAAAAAAGAAGAAAAAAAAACGATGATTATTTCTCGTATTTTTTTTTTCAGTGAAAGAAATCCAAACAATTATCTGTAAGTTAGTATTTCTGGATTTTCGGGGAAAGTAAATACAGCAAAGGAAAAAGTCATTCTGGCAGTGAGACGGGCCTCAGCCTTCTCCACCATTACCAGAGAAATGAACCTTTTCATACATTAAAAAAAACAACAACAAAAAAAAAAAAAACTGTGTCACAGACAAGGAAGTAGGACTCGGTGAAAGAAAGTATCGCTGGGAACCTTCAAAAGGAATGCATACAAACGTTGCCTCCCTTTAGACCGTGTTTCACTCGCTGACCGAGTTGTGCTGTCCCACCACCACACACGCAGTAGGCAAAGTGCTAGCGGCTTTCTTTCATGTCCAATTTAAAGTCATTTAAACGTCATCAGTGACTTCTTTTCCTTTCCATTTACAGACGAAAACACACAATCTTGACAATGTTTCACGCATATTTCTAGGGAAGGAAAGAGAATAGCGGTGGGATGGGAGCTGGTGTTTTGAGTTCCTTTTCCATACATTAAATTTTGTTTTCCCCAAAACGAATCCAAACAAAAATCAGTACTTAAGGAAAGTTCGGTTTTTGCTTCTCTAGAAACGACGAACTTTCAGGGAAAATAAAGAAAGGAACGTGTGACGAAAAACAAAAAACAAAAAAACAAAACCAAAAACCCCCCCCAAAAAAAACAAAAAAAAAACAAAAAAAAAAAAACAAACAAACAAAAAATTAAAGAATAAAGTCCGTCCGGCAGTGAGACAGGCTGTTCAACGCTCTTCACCATCCTCAGAGCACGGACGTTTATCTCTTTTATTATTCTTATCCTTGTTTGTTTTATTTCTTTATTTTAGTTCGGTACCCCAGACGAACAATGAAAGCGGGACCAGCAACAGAAGGTAGAAGTGGAAACGATCGCAAGGGGGAAAATACAAATACCAAGGGAAGCTACTTCAACTAAAAAAAAACGCATGTAAAACTAGCGGCCATCTCCCCCACATCAGATTTCGCTTCCTCAACGTGTCGCTCTCTCAGACGCGAAGCTGCCAACGTACCTGCGCCTTTCTTTTCTATCTATTACTATCCATCTATTCAAACAACACGAGTGACTCAATCTCATCGGTGCCATCCGCTTTCCCCTCTCCCCCTTACCTTTTCTGATACACAGACGAAAAAAGAAAAAATTAGGAAAATATTGCACGGGAACAAAGAGAAAAGGGATGGGAGAGGAGGTTATGGGTGCTTTCCCCGTTTAATTAAAAAAAAAAAAAAACTCGTTTATTTCTCGCGTTTTCTTTTTTTTTTTTTTTTTTTTTTCTGAAAACGAAACACAACTCCGAAGAAAAATCTGTACTATTTTGAACTTTTACGTACAATCGATTTCCAGGGAAAAAGAAAAAAGCAAAACAATATTTGAAAAAGACTAAAAACAGCAACTGGTCAAATACATATTGAGCGCTTGCCAAAACAAGGATCATCTTGTAATGTCACCCCTTCTTCATTGTAAGAAAAAGCAACAATTACAGGTGGTCCGAAGCTGAAGAAGTTCGTGTACAGTCTTCCAGTCCCGGACATTGCTTCTTCACACTCCTCTTCGCCTCTTACTCTTGCTTCCGCCTCGCTCCTCACCGTCAACAACCCCCATCACCTCTCACACCCCTCCGATTCACACCTTGCCTCTTTGCCTACCTCGGAGCCGGGGGACTGTACAGCAGATAGAGTCATCAGTGTTACGCGTCGTTTTGTGTATCAGTTGACTCGAACTAGTGTCAGTAACAACAACACACGCCCCTCCCCGTTTACCTTCTCCCTACTACTCCCATCACCTAAAGCCCGGCAGCTGCAGTCTGTCGCGCGACTCCCGGCTGGGAGGTCGTGGGTTCGAATCCCATCAGAAGTCATGTGGGTTTTTCTGCCCCGACCGGCTCCTACCCAGAGTTGAGTTTGCTGCGGACTCAGCTGGGAAGACTGGGACCACACAGTCGAGTTTTTCATCCACTTAATGGATGCGTTTCTGAGAGTGTTGCTCAAATTTCCTGAGCAACACTGCAGGTGTCTGTATCTCTCGGGCCTGGTTGACGCCAGGATATATTATGAAAGGAGGCGTAGAGTACAGCCCTGTCATGTAGTCTCAGACCGACATGGAAATCCGTAGCATCATCATAATCATCCATCATTCTCATCGATCAGCATTAAAAAAGTCTCAAAAAATCTGTGGCCCTTCATGCCCTGCTCTCATGGTGACCTCAGTTTCGATGTCTTCTCCACGTCTGTGGCCTTGGTTTGGTTCCGTCGGGGTCACCGGTATCGGCGAGTCCATGGGGGCTGTCGTTGGACGGACGTGGTGGCGCCCTCCGGAGGAGAGCTCACTCGCGCCGGCTCCGCGACTAAGCAATTATTGTCGTCAGTAGGGGGCTTAGTAGGTGATGTCCTGCGTATGTTAGATCAGAACAGGCGCCACTGAACACCACTGAAGTGACTCGGCAGCAGTGCAGTGTCTCCTCCGGTGGGTTGCCTCTTGACGACTTGACATTGACTGCTGCCTGTGGATTGCCGGTGCCGGGGCTGCGGCGGGGCCAGCCGGGCCGTGGCTGTGGACAGGGTGTCGGAAAAACTCGATCTGCCCATTAAGGGTGTGGTTCTAATAAGGACGTTAACTGTGATCTTCCGTCTTTACACGGTTTAATGTTTCCCTTTCTGTCTGTACGTATATCTGTCTGTCTGTCTGTCCCACCCTCTCTCTGTTACTCTGAATGTGTCTCTGTCTACCCCCTTCCCCCCCTCTCCTTTCTCTCTTAAGTGTAAACATGTGAGTGCGAGATACGATCTCTCTCTCTCTCTCTCTCTCTCTCTCTCTCTCTCTCTCTCTCTCTCTCTCTGTCTCTCTGTAGAAGATCAGTATGGAAGTGCTCGACAAATCGTGTGTGTGTGTATGTACGTGCGCGCGCGCGTGTGTATTACTGTTTGTGTGTTTGTGTGAATTCGCAGGTTCGCGTGGCTGTATGTGTAGACAATGGCACGTGCGTGTTGGCGTGCGCGCGCCTCTCTCTCTCTCTCTCTCTGTGTGTGTGAGGGATATGCGTGTGTGTGCGCGCGTGCATGCATGTGCACGCGCGCAAATGTGTGTGTGTGTGTATGCGTGCAACTGTGTCTTTGCGGGTGCGCTTGTGCATGTGAGTGCGCGCGCGCGCGCGCGTATGTATGTGTGTATGTGTGATTAGTTATGGGAAACGAATGTTCAAAGATGACATATACAACAAAAACAAAGACGACACACACACACGCGCACACACACACACACACACACACACACACACACACACACACAGTCAAACACGCACGCACACACACACACACACACACACACACACACACACACACACACACACACACACACAGACACACACACACACTCATATCTGAGGACTCATCACTTGACGCACTTGCATCGCTTCATTGCTGCATACTTACCAGTGTACAAACTTGGTGTCCTGAGTGATTTAAAGTCTTAGTTCAATTGACGTGCGTTTGATTATTTTTCAGTGGAAAGGATAGTATGTAGCTGCCCAATTCTGTAGGAGTCTTCGGAATGCCGGCCTTGAGATTATTCCAATATTTGTTTGGTTGGTGATGGTTCTTGTCTTCCCTTTAAGCCTAGATGTGCGGCCATTTCCTCTCTTGATATTGCTCTCTCAAAGATGGTCTAACGTATAGTGGCTTTGATCTTGCTTGTTGAAGTGATTCTTTAGATTTTTAGATTTCTTATCACTTCAGATCCGCCAAGCTGTAATTTAGTTCTTGTCGCCGTGCTTGCCAGCGTGTCTGCTCTCTCATTTCCTTTGCCGCCTGCATATCCTGGGCAGTAATCCATATGGTTCTCTCCAGTGGAAGGTGTGTACATTCCTTCATGCCAGGCATGGCTTCCCATTCCAATCTCCGCTTTTTGAAGCAGGTTCATGGAGTCAGTCAGTAACCATGGTGTGTTGAGCTCTAATCTGATCTGTGGAGAGCCAGAAAAGTTCTCTTGTGTCACGGTGACACAACTGGATCGAAATCCACCCTGTTCTTTATTCTTATTATCGATTTTCCATCTTTTCCTGTCTACTTTGTAAGTCTTTTGTTTGATATATGAGAACTTATTACAGTAGCTGATGCAATTACTGTGTAACTAGGGGATTATTTGTATCATCTTTTTTTTGTGGATAGGAAATAATGATACATTTGTTCATTCAGAAAGAACTACCCCGCTTTCAAATGATTTTTTGATTAAACCGGCGAGAAATTTCACCGATGAAATATTTGCGATTTTTTAACACTTCGCCAACCACTCTGTCTGGGCCGGCACTTTAGCAGCTTTGATATTTCCTACGCTTGCTAAACCTTCCAGCTCGGATACTTGAACAAAGGATCATCACCGAGATTTCCATTTCATTCAACATTACATCATGTCACTATCCGATTTGTTTAAATGTTGAAGAGAAGAAATGGTAATACCACTGTTTAGAACTGATGTCATTATACATGAACTGACTTTGTTATGGAGCTAAAAAGATCTGGATCTTGAAGAGCCTCTCATATATATATCTTTTTTTTTTTTTACATCTACGTTTTTCTTTTATAACTGTCTTTAAATTTTAGTCTTGTTTGATGTTCAGTCCTCTGTAATTTTCACTTCCTCTTTGTTCATATTTACACCTTCTTATTACTTTTTCCAGATTATAATTATCTTACATCTCTTTTCCTTTTTTTCAGTTAACGTACAGTCAAACCAGTCACTATACTCCTTTACCTTTTCCAGCAACTCGCACCATATATACTGCTGCCCCACATAGAACTTAAGTGATATTTTTACTCCATTAACAACGTCATATAGTCTATTCTCTGGTAAACCGTTGCTAAAACGTTTGAAAACTCGCCATTGTCAAGCTGTTCTTTACATACCTGAACCTTCTCTTCATTCCAGACATTTTTTTTTAACCGGCATGAGTTACTCTTGCAGCATCATTATCCCCGTTACATGACCGTTCTTCCGTTTGGCAAGAATGGGTAGGTCTAAGTGCCATGAATGACAACTATCATCAATATAAATGTCTCAATGTACGTATACAGGCTTTTTGAAACGAGAAAATTGTAGTCGGTGACACTCCATTTGGTGACTCAGAGGATGGACTCGCCATCCATATCACTTCAACAACATCCATTCACA
>JADBJO010019382.1:0-2500 GCA_016801955.1 Conus betulinus | reverse complement strand
TATATATGGGGTGTGTGTGTGTGTGTGTGTGTGTGTGTGTGTGTGTGTGTGTGTGTGTGTGTGTGTGTGTGTGCTCTGGTGATTTGTTTTCCACATATCTGTTGTGTTTGTTTTGTTTGCTTGCCTGCATTGCTTTTCATTGAAGTATATTGGTAAGTGGATTATTTCGAGCATATGCGTTTCGGCTGTGACCTGTTTCTTACACGGAGATCATGAATACCTAGCTGACCTGGAGTATAAGTGCTTCAAATATGGTCAGCTGTGGTTTGTTTATCACGTGGAGTCCCTTCATTCTCAGGATGACCTGGAGTACATTGATGGTGGTGTGATAAATTATGATTTGTTTAACACCCGGAGTACCTTCACCTGGTGGATATAGCTTTGTATGCAATAGACTGTGATTTTGTTTCCTTTGGAGAACCTTCACTTTCTGGATTATCAGGCGTTTTGTGCTTTCGATGTGATGAAATTTGATCTGGTCCACACTAGAGGCTGGATTATCCGGAACACTTGTGCTACAATTGTGGTGATTTGTGAAATTTGTCACGTGGAGTACCTTCCGTAATTGGATTACCTGGCATATATGTGCTTTGGCTATGGTGATTTGTGATATGTTTTCCACTCGGATACCTACAGTCATTGAACTGCGTGGTATATGTGTTGTTTGTCTGTGATGTGTTTTTCACTAGGAGTACCTTCAGCTACTGGATTACCAGGTGTTTTGTTCTTCTGGTGTGATGAAATGTGATTTGCTGACACTTGGAGTACCATCCGAAACTGGATTAGCCACACTACATGTGCTTGAGATGTGGTGATTTGTGATGTTTGTCACGTGGAGTATCTTCAGTAAGTGGATTACCTGGAATATATGTGCTTCGCTTGTGGTGATTTGGAATATGTTTTTCACTCGGAATACCTACAGTGATTGGATTACGTGGTGTATGTGTGCTTCGCCTGTAATGTGTTTTTCACTTGGAGTACCTTCACTGACTGGATTAACTGCTGGACGTGGACCTCGCTTGTGATGGTGAGTTTTCTTCACTTGGAGTACCTTCACAGACTGGATTGCTATGTTGACGTGTTCTCCATCAAGAGACTGGTAAGTAAAAGCCTTCCATTATTAAATGAGGTTGTTTGTTCATGGTTTGTAGTAGATATTGTTTGTTTTGTACTGTTTAGGTGTGTGAATGGCTGTGCACAAACATCATTTGTTGCATGCTGTGTGTTTGTTTATTAACTGTCAGATAAATAATTGGCTTTCATTTTGTCTCGTTCATGTCTCTTTGTATTATCCTTTCTTCTTGTAATCTGATCTTTTAATTATTTTAGTCAGTCTGTCTTTGTCTGTCTTTTTGACTGCTTTCTGTCTGACGTTCTCTCTCTCTCTCTCTCTCTCTCTCTCTCTCTCTCTCTCTCTCTCTCTCTCTCTCTGTCTCTGTCTGTCTGTCTGTCTGTGTGTCTGTGTCTGTCCGTCTGTGTGTGTGTGTGTGTGTGTGTGTGTGTGTGTGTGTGTGTGTGTGCTTTGCATTTCGTTCAAAGTATATTGTTGACGGGATTGTTTGGTGTTGGGTATAATGTGCTTCGTCTTTGACCTGTTTCTTACATGGAGTTTATGACTACCCAGATGTCCTGGAGTATATGTGCTTGATATGTGATCAGCTGTGATTTGTTTATCACTTGGAGTCCCTTTATTGACAGGATAAAGTGGAGTATATTCGGGTGGTGTGTGATAAATTATGATTTGTTTTACACCTGGAGTACCTTCACTAAGTGGATGAGCTGGTGGATTGTGTTTGTTTTGGTGAACCTTCACATACTGGATTACGAAGTGTTTTGTGCTTCTGGTGTGATGAAATGTGATTTGCCCCACACTTGGAGTACCACCAGAGACTGGATTACCCGGAATACATGTGCTACAGTTGTGGTGATTTGTGATGTTTGTGACGTGGAGTATCTTCAGTAAGTGGATTACCTGGAATATATGTGCTTCGGTTGTGGTGATTTGTGACATGTTTTCCACTCGGATGTATACCTACGGTGATTGAATTGCGTGGTATACGCGCTCTTTGCCTGTGATGTGTTTTTCACTTGGAGTACCTTCAGCTACTGGATTACCAGGTGTTTTGTTCTTCTGGTGTGATGAAATGTGATTTGCTGACACTTGGAGTACCATCCGAAACTGGATTAGCCACACTACATGTGCTTCAGATGTGGTGATTTGATGTTTGTGACGTGGAGTACCTTCAGTAAGTGAGTGATTGGATTACGTGGTGTATGTGTGCTTCGCCTGTAATGTGTTTTTCACTTGGAGTACCTTCACTGACTGGATTAACTGCTGGACGTGGACCTCGCTTGTGATGGTGAGTTTTCGTCACTTGGAGTACCTTCACAGACTGGATTGTTATGCTGACGTGTTCTGCATTGAGAGATTGGTAAGTAAAAGCCTTCCAGTATTTAGATGAGGTTGTTTGTTCTTGGCTTCTAGTAGATATTTTTTGTT
>JADBJO010019381.1:17500-33370 GCA_016801955.1 Conus betulinus | reverse complement strand
TTTACAAAAGTTGAAAATTATAGGAACAACAAACAGCAATCAAATGACCTTCAGGTTCAATAAGTCATACAGGAACTCAATCGTACATGCAGCAGCCAGTATTCTACTAATGGCAACTTTTCATCAACTAGACTCAAACTCAGTGAAGACTCGAACAGTTCTGTGCTCGACAATGGCTAGAACTTTTCAACCACTCTCATTTCTCTCTCCCGTTCAGTCGCACAGCTCTCATCCTTTATCTCAAGAACATTCTTGAACATACTCGATCATTCCTTTCTAGAATGTTCTGCACATCGATAAGCTCAACCAGTGAAATTGCGACAAGCTTATGCGAATGTGATTCGAGCTTCTGCAACATTCTTGAACTTTCGGTAATGCACCAGCAACTTGCAGAAACCTGTTGAACGTTTTAAGATAATCTCAATGTTCTAATCGCATTAGAAATTGACCCGAAAATAACACTTAACAATTATGTATACGTTCACTTTCCAAATGTTATAAATAAACCAACAACAGCACTATACTGACCGAAAATACAGAGATCTACAAGCGATAAGTGAAAGGAGGCTTGCAACTCGTCATTATTGCTATGACGTCTTTCACGAAAGTTCCTCCTCTCTTGTCTTCCTTTTAAATTGTAACTTAACCCCCCACCCACCCCCAAAACCACTTAATTTCCGAAATTTCTAAAAACTTTTCAGTTTAAAAGAAATGTCAAATGACTTTAAAACAAATATCAACTGGCAACACAAACCCATTTTAAAGTCTACAAGTCTCATTTAATCATACACGGCATAAAAAGTCTGCAGCCAGATTGTTGGTGCCTTTCACCTGAAGGTACATGGCCCAGCGCATGACCCTATTGTTCACAAACTTGGCAGAGTCTAAAAAAAGATAAAGCTTTATTGTCAGTGCGCAACACAAAGTGAACCCCCTGAAGAAACAGTTCAAACTTTCGCACAGCCCACACAATAGCAAGGCACTCCACCTGCGCTCTGCCCTGTATAGTTTCTTGCTGGCGTACGAGACTGGGAACAGCTGAGGTGCTTTACAAATCGGCGAGTTAGGCCCCCGCCATTTTGTAAAGCGCTGTACAAAACGGCGGGCGCTTTATATCCTGCTTCTTTGGATTAAAACGATAAACTATTATTACGCTTTCGGTGATTATTCCTGCAATTTTGATGACTTTCTATTTTGCTCAAGATGGCGGACTGACACACGTCTTTTTGAGGAGCACTCTAACGAAGAGAAAAAGACAAGTTTGCTAACTTATTTTACTACCCCCACCCCCACCCCTCGCTCTCTCTCTTTCTCTCTCTCTGTGTCTCGTTTCAAGTCCAGTTTATGTATCAAAATAGACAACTATCCTACTGCAGCCATAACAGACAACAAAGATGTGTAATTATGATTTAACTTTCCTTTGATGCACACAATTCCAAGAGGGTGGAAGAGTATGATTTTTTTTTTTTTTTTTTTTTTTTTTTTGGGGGGGGGGTTTTTTCATCTGTCCGCCACAAAATTTTGATTTAACATGCAAACGGCTGTTGTTTTTGTGTTTGTTTGTTTTTAGAAATAAGATTTTCAGCATCCATGAATAATTTTCCTGCATTGTCTTTTTGTACTCCCAGTTCTTATAGAACAGGGAGTACTTTAGTATGGGAGCGAAGAAATGTTGTCTGTGTGTCTGAGTGTCTGTCCGTCCGTGGTCAAAAATGTGTTCCACTCGCTCCAGACAAAACTACTGGGCCGATCTTTCATAAAAAAATTTGTAGGTATGTTCATTATGGGTCAAGGATGATGCCCGAAGTTTTAGTTTACCGTTATAGCCGTTACTAACGGCTGTAACGGCCTGTAACGGGTTTCTTCTTATGGAATATCTGAGAAAGTACTTGGCCGATCTTTGTGAAAATTAGCAGGTATGTTCATTATGGGTCACGGATGATGCCCGATGTTTTAGTTTACCCCGTTATAGCCGTTACTAAAGGCTGTAACGGCCTGTAACGGTTTTTTTCTTCTTTATGGAATATCTCAAAAAGTACTTGGTCGATATTTCTGAAAATTTAGTAGGTATGTTCATTATGGGTCACGAATAATGCCCGATGTTTTAATTTACCGTTTTATCCGTTACTAATGGCTGTAACAGCCTGTAACGGCTTTTCTTCTTTATGGAATATCTCCGAAAGTACTTGGCCGATATTTGTGAAATTTAGCAGGTAAGTTCATTATGGGTCACGGATATGCCGGATGTTTTAGTTTACCCCGTTATAGCTGTTACTAGAGGCTGTAACGGCCTGTAACGGTTTTTCTTCTTTATGGAATATCTCAGAAAGTACTTGGCCGATCTTTCTGAAAATTGTAGGTATGTTCATTATGGGTCAGGAATAATGCCCAATGTTTTAGTTTACCGTTATAGCCGTTACTAGCGGCTGTAACGGCCTGTAATGTTTTTTTTTTCTTCTTTATGTAATATCTCCAAGAGTACTTGGCTGATCTTTGTGAAAATTAGCAGGTATGTTCATTATGGGTCACGGATGATGCCGGATGTTTTAGTTTACCCCGTTATAGCCGTTACTAACGCCTGAAACGGCCTGTAACGGTTTTTCATTTTTATGGAATATCTCAGAAAGTACATGGCCGATCTCTGTGAAAATAAGCAGGTATGTTCATTATGTGTTACGAATATTGCCCGATGTTTTAGTTTACCGTTATAGCCGCTACTAACGGCTGTAACGGCCTATAACGGTTTTTCTTCTTCATGGACTATCTGAGAAAGTAGTTGGCCGATCTTTGTGAAAATTAGCAGGTATGTTCATTATGGGTCTCGGATGATGCCCGATGTTTTAGTTTACCCTGTTATATCCGTTACAAACGGTTTTTCTTCTTTATGAAACATCTCAGAAAGTACTTGGCCGATCTTTCTGAAAATGTGTAGGTATGTTCGTTATGGGCGATGGATGACGCCGACGTTATAGCTGTTACTAACGGCTGTAACGGCCCATAATGGTTTTCCTTTTTATGGAATGTCTTGGAAAGTAGTAAGCCGATCTTTCTGAAAATTTGTAGGTATGTTCATTATGGTTCATGGATCATGTCCGACGATCAGTTTACCGTGATAGCAGTTACTAATGGCTATTACGATCCATAACGGTATTTTTATGGAATATCTAAGAAAGTACGTAGCCGTTTTTTCTGAAAATTTGTAGGCATGTTTTAGTTTACCGTTATAGCCGTTACTAGCGGCTATAACGGCCCCTAACGGTTTTCCTCTTCATGGCATATCTCCGGGAGTACGTAGCCGATATTTCTGAAAATTAGCAGGTATGTTCATTATGGGTCACGGATGATGTCCGATGTTTAAGTTTACCGTTATAGCTTTTACTAATGGCCCACAATGGTTTTCTTCTTGATGAAAAAATCTCAGAAAGTTCTAGCTGAGTTACGATTTCGTTTTCATTTGAGTGTGGAAATTTGTGTTTATATTATCAACTGTAAAATGTGCTTAAAATTGCATTTAAAAAAACAAACAATTCTAGTTCACTTTGTCGTTCATGTAACGTTTACAGAAATGAACACATATGAATAAAAACATGTCAACAATGTCCTCTGCTTTCGACTTCGAAAGTTGATTGTGTGAGTGAGTCACGGCAAAAGAAATAGACTGTTTACTCCCCCCCCCCCCCCCCCCCCCCCCCCCAACACACACATATGCACAGGCTTACATACACAAACTGATATACATACACATATACTCACACACACACACACATCAACACACACACACACACACACACACACACACACACACACACACACACACACACACACACACACACCGCATTTCAGTCCGCCATTTTGATGAAATAGAAAGTCAAACATTGCAGGAATAATCACTGAAAGCAAAGCGCCCGCCGTTTTGTGAAGCACTTTACAAAACGGCGGGGGCTTAACCCGCCGATTTGTAAAGCACCCGCCGATTTCTAAGCAGCGCTTACAATTCGGCAGGGGCCTAGCCCGCCAATTTGTAAGAGCTCTACAAATCGGTGCTGCTTACAAATCGGCGGTTTTACAAGTCATGCAATGTGCGCCGATTTGTAAGCGCTTACAAATAGGCGCTGCTTACAAATCGGCGGGTTACACTATGATGTATTTCGCGAAAGTTCTTCCTCTCTTCTCTCTCTTTTAAATTGGAACACTATGTATATGAAAGAAAATCAGACTAAGGAAAGAGGTGGATGCATAGGTGAAGAACAGACTGATTTAGAAAATGAAGGTAGTAAGCGAAAGAGAGAAGACTCAATACATGTAACACATACATGAGGTAAACAATGAATAGTACTGTAGTTTGTCTGTGGAAAGTACTGTAGGTGTTGTGGGTGTGAATATGTAAATGCTTTTTTGAAATGTTGATGCCAAATGGGCAGAGGGTCCTCAGTCTTGCAATATGATGCAATTCCTGCATAGTTCGCTCAGACTTGTCACTCTGTGATTGCCAAAGCGCAAGGACTTTGACATGGTTGATGTTGTCTTGGGGATGGTTGAAGTGCAAAGCAACTGGTTTGGGTCGATGATGGCGGACGTTGGCCAGGTAATCAGAAATACGCGTACCAGGTATGCAGGATGTCTCACATGGATCTTTCCAACAGTTCAGACAAAGATAGGTTGTATCAGTAGTAATGAATTCACCTTACTCGAACTTTGCATGATAACGCAGTCTGGAATGAGAGAAAACCTAAACTTGAAGAAAAGTCACATCAGCAAATTCAGCACAGGAGAAAGAACTACCACAAACATCAGCAAATTCAGCATTGGAGAAAGAACTACCATAAACATTAGCAAATTCAGCGTTGGAGAAAGAAAGAACTATCATAAACATCAGCAAATTCAGCATGGAGAGAGAGAACTACCATAAACATCAGCAAATTCAGCATTGGAGAAAGAACTACCATAAACATCCGCTTTGCAGATGACATCGATGGCCTGGCAGGCAGTGAACAAGAAGTCACCAGCAGGCCGGTGAAACAGTGAAACCATACGGCATGGAAATCAGCGCTGAGAAGACCCAGTTAGTGGCCTGACACCGATGCCACATCACTATTGATACCACTTTCCATCGACTGAAGTCAGGAACGTTTGAACACTTCATCTCCCTGGAATCGACCACAAGCCATGAAGGATTCAAACCAGATATCTGCTCAAGGATAGCACAGTCCACATTGATGTTGTCCAGACAGAAGCTTGTATGGAAAGACAATAACATCTGTACATAACACGAAACCAGGCTTCCGTGTGCTACTGTGTTCTGTTTTCCTAAATGTATACAAGATATGGACAGACCCTCATAGCGGATCTAGGAAGCAGATTCTAAGTGTCTATCGTAAATGAAATGTACTGTGCATCAAACTAGCAAGCATCACATTGGACCATATTAAGATCTGCTGACGTTCGTTAAAAAAAGAACAAAAAAGCAATAACTTCATGAATGGCTATGTAACAAATCCAGTGGTGCTGTTGAAAGAATCCTCAAAGGAATTGTTGAGGGGAGGGAGGCCGACGGGGGAAAACAACAACAACGAAAACACATACCCCTTTAAAAATGTGCTGACAACATAGCAGAATGGACGGTAAAACACATCCATTGACCGAAGCCTTGACACATCATCGACAGTACCACAGGAACGCAGTGAACTGTTCTTCAGTACAGCGCCCAGATGACTTCCCGCCAAGTTAAGGGAGAAGAAGAAGAAGAAGAAGAAGAAGAAGAAGAAGAAGAAAAGAAAAAGCTGCTGCTGCTGCTGCTTCTGCTGATGATAATGATGATGATGGTGATGATGATGATAATGAGGATGATAAGGGATGATAAGAGGGATGATGATGAGATGATGATGACGATGATGATGATGATGATGATGGTGATGATGATGATGATGATGATGATGATGATGATGAGTAGGCTGGATTTGCAGCGGTTTTTTTTTTCAAATGTTTTAATGAAAACAACATACGCAGAAATTTCACATTTCAGTGCAATTGTCCACAAAAGTTACAGATACATGGAGCGAAAGCCGTGGACACCCAGACCAAAATGTAGGACACTGACCACAGAGAGGAACGACCCTGTTGCACACGACTACATCGCAGCTCAATTAACAATACTCATGAGATTATAAGAAAACACGACATTGGACGGGGACATGAATGCTCCAGACACCGTATCCTAGAAAAGGCATTTATACTGCCCGTATGTTGACACGTTTTGTTTGCTAAGGTAAACAGTTCATGTAGTGTCATGGCAATAAAGAAAAACCTGTCAGATAGTTTACCTCTTCTGATTGGGAAATGTAGAAGACAGAAATGTTAAAGTATTGTGTTTTTTATGTACGCTCCCCTCCACTCACCAAACTGATGGGAGAAAGACACGACTTCAAGCTTTCTCTTGTATGGCAGGCTCTTCCCTTTGGTGACTTTCATCTCTACTTTGTGGTCTTTCGTGACGTCATTGACAACCATAATGACCCTCAACCCACCGCGTTCAGTGGATTTCAATAAATCGAAAGGGTTAGGTCTCTCTGGGTTCAGAGATGGAGGGTCGAAGTCAGGTTCACAGCCTGTCCACTTACTCCTTCTCTGTGTGTGTAGCTACTTTCACTGTGGTGTTTATCAAAGTAAAGGACTACGTAGTTATTTCTAGAGCAAGTTTGATACACAAAGCTGACATTCACAACATGAAGGTTTCTTACGCCGTTCTGTGCTCCTGAGTGTAATATTTGGAGGCGTGATTTCCAACACAAGTTCACACATTACAGAGAGGACTGGTTCAAAGGGTGCGCCTCGCTTTTGTGGAAGTACGAAATGTGGATGTTCAATGCAGCAATGTACAGCAGTTTCTGTTGTGACATCATGCAGTTTACGATGTCAGGCGTGCAAAGTGTCACATATTCGTATGAAGTGCTTTGAGTATTGTGGCACCGACTTTTAGCGTCTTCACTTAACATGTGGTTGCTCCTTGTGGCGTATCCTGCGTTTGCTTGACATAGTTTCAAATATAAGTCTCATGCACGCGCGCGCGACCGCACACACACACACACACACACACACACACACACACACACACACACACACACACACACACACGCACGCACGCACGCACGCACGCACGCACGCACGCACGCACGTACACGCACGCACGCACGCACGCACCACGCACGCACGCACGCACGCACGCACGCACGCACGCACGCACGCACGCACGCACGCACGCGCGCGCGCGCGCACATACACACACACACATGATGCACACACACACACACACACACACACACACACACACACACACCCACCCTGGGGGGGGGGGGGGGGGGGGGGGGGGGGGGGGGACGGACGCTTAAAAATGACTGGTGTCCATTGATAATTCATCCTTATGAAACAAATATTAGCGGTGAAAACGAAACAGAAGACGGCAAGAAGAACAGAAGAAACAAAATAGAAGAGGCCACAATTGGATGCTAGACTAGTTGGAATAAAAGGAAATGAAAAATGTGACAATCAGATAAAGGAGGATTAACAAGTCCAAACACATTGATTGAAACGAAGCGTATTGAGCTCTGAGAAACACAAGCTCGACAGTGCATTAAACTGAGGAAGTTAAGAAATACACAATTAATCAGCCGAAGCTAACACCGTTCAACAAAATTAAGCGGCTCAATGTACTGCCGCTCCTTCTTCTTCTTCTCTTTACTACTCCAGCCGTAAAATGTCTGCAAGTTCCCATTATAAAGGCTGTGGAGGGTTTGCCACTTATATTTTTATCTATTTATTTCCGGCGATATCTTACTTTCAGTGACAAATTTCGACAGGCCAAGCCTACTCAGGCAATCTTCTAGTTAACCTGACTACATATTAACATTATCCCGACAGGTAGAGAAGAATGTCAAAAATCACACAGGACTTTGACGGATTATACAGTATGATTTAATGATCAGTCAGTCAAGAACAAATGTTTCTTCTCACGCACCACAAGCTCACACCAATTGCTATAAACTCTAATCTATCTCCCTGAAAGGCAAACACAACAAAGATTTTATAAAAGTGTGTTGAACGCAGACGCTCTTATGTACAGAGTTTTAAAGGGGAAAAATACTTTTTTCCTGATTGAAAAAAAAAAAAAGAACTATTTAACTTTCACGCGCTTGCGACGAAAACCAAAATTATGAGTCTCGCAGACAATTCGAATAGTAAAAGAACGTCGTCTGAAAGCTCCTTTACGGGATTTCTATAAGAGAAGAAGCAGCTGTTTCCCGAATTAAGTCCTTTCTGGATCATTGCTGTACCTTTTCCCAACTGACAGCATGAGAAAACTTCTCTATTTTTGTTTTGCTTTGTTTTTACGTCTGAATTGCTTTTGATGTTTCAATTGCGCCTACCGACCGTACACACTTATCTCTCGGGCAAAATGTGCGCTCCTCTATCGCCACGGGTCAGCTCTGCTTCAGACATACAGTCTACCGGTACATTATTCTAGTTTTCCACCAGATGTTTGTTAAAAAAAAAAAAAACCTTCAACAAACGCACAGAAAACAGCGAATAATTGTACTGAAGTAACATGCCACAATCGCTCTACGCAGGAAGAACCGCCATAGTCAATGTCACGTTCATACGGCCTTGATAGTGTTATGATACTATTTTTATTCCGTGTTGTTTTGGTTTCGTTTTAGAACACGGAAGTGCGACGTAATCGGCACACGTTTTAAAGTTGCGTCATCGCGATCGCGTCATCGTCCACGACTTATTCTAGCACGGTAACAAGATGGCAAGGCGACAAGTTGGAATTAAAGATTTTCGATTGGTTAAAAACATATTGTATTGCGTTCACTTGGAGATCTAAATTGTCGTTGGCCAAACGTCACAGGGATATCGACTGTCGGACCTAGTGGTTGACAGTAGGGAGTCTCTGAGGCTAGTATCGATCTTGTAGAACAGTTACCAATCCTATCGATGTGCAGGGTAATCGAGGATGCTGGGCGATGGCTGCTATCATCCGTGTTGTGTTGTTTACAGGATTCCTGGGCGCAGAGGCCTGAGGCTGCCTGCCTGAACCTGACGTACCATTTTACTAACATCGTTTCTATGTATTTCAGATTATGAACTAGCCTAAGCTTGAATGGAGCCACATAGGGATATAGTGTTGATGTATGTGCGTGTGTGCATGAGCAATTGTATTTTATGATTGGCCAGGCTCGGTCGTTAAAAAAGAAGATATTAATTTTGTTGCAGACTCCACCTAAATTGATCCACCCCTAAATTGATCCACCCACTTAATTTGATCCACCCACCTGTTTTGGAACTCCACCTAATTTATCCTTCGACCTATTTTGATCCTTCGATAACATTCACCTCATCGATCCATTGAGCCCTACCTCGGAGAAATTCTTCAAACTCATCAAGTAAACATCGTCTATATTATCCTCGACATGTGATTCTTTTATTGACGTTAAAATCATCAGACAAGTAACCAGACCGGACGGCAGTGCTGTAAGCCGTGTGCTAATATTCGTGTTTGTGCCGATATATTGTGTTTATTAATTATATCGGTGCTTTCAGAAGGAAACAAAGAGGACAGATAATAATTGTGTTTCATGCCGGTATATTTTATTTGTAACTATGTCGGTGCTCAAGAAGAAAACGAAGAAATCAAGTTTATCTTCGTCTGAAGACGTTCAGCGAAACAAACGATTCGACAGGAAGATCATCGAAGCGCATTGACTATATTATTAATTGTGCAGCAACAAATGTGTATATGATAGTAGAAGGGCAAAATTGTAAAGTAATGTGGACAGTGCTTAAAGAATTCCAGTGTGGATAACGGAGATCTCAAGGCACCACGACCACGACAACGGGCTTCGAAGAAAAGATAAGCAGAGAGAAAATGTGTCACGAAAATTATGCAGCACACACGCACATAGATACATTGTAAATTTGTAAGTGGCGTGAATGAAACGTTGGGCGCAAGTTTGTGATTTTATTTATTTCAAATCATTGTCGGCGTGTTTTGTAAATTCATCATCACTCATTTTCATCAAATCATCCTACTCTCATCCACACGACGTTCATAATCATATCATTCATCGTTAGATTAATAAAAATGTCCTTTTTATTTATTTGAATTGTATCCATCCTTGTGAGTGTCTCCAAGTCGAGAAGAGAGAGACTTGTGGGAGAGAACATATTCACCCCATATACACCACATCCCCACAAGGCGACAGTCAACACGGCGTTTAGTAGTTGAGTTGAACCAACTTTTGTAAGTTTGAGAGATCGTTTCGTAGTAGTGTCCCAAGGACCCCCTCCCCCCCCCCCCCCCCCCCCCTGCAAAAAGCAAACATTTTTTTTTTTCTTTAAAGCATCTAAATGATTTTCATAATATTTCAGACGTTGCTGGGGTTAGAACGACTATGTCCGAATTAGTGGGTAAAGTCAATACAAAATATGTGAATCTAGCACAACGGTATATATATATATATATATATATATATATATATATATATATATATATATATATATATATATATATATAGAGAGAGAGAGAGAGAGAGAGAGAGAGAGAGAGAGAGAGAGAGAGAGAGAGAGATGTGTGTGTGTGTGTGTGTGTGTGTGTGTGTGTGTGTGTGTGTGTGTGTGTGTGGCAAGGGTGGGTGGGTGGATACGTGTGTTTGTGTATGTGTTGTGCCTAATTCGCCAATTTGCTGGATTTGCGTAGAAGGCAAAGCTTTTGGCCTTTTCACTTGATGAGCAAATGACTATCTATTCTGTGACCTGTGCAGGATTTGCCGAACGTGTGTCAGATCTTTGTGTAGTTGCCTGTGTGAAATCGGCAGCTGGTTAGCGAATCAGCAACAAATGAATACACACAGTACGTACTGACATATATCAACTCATAAACTCAGCACTGTTCTGGAAATGCTTATATAGTGACTGTTGTATTATGACTGATGTATTACATCTAAAATGGTCCAAAGCTGGAGCAACATAAACGAAAGGTCTTTTCCTTCATAAATCAAAGCAAGTCTTAGAAAACAAACCAACAGTAATATCACCCATGCTGTTTGGACCTTTAAAGGAACCATTTACTTTTTTCATCGGCTGCTCTTAAGATGGCGGTTGATGTAGCATAGTGTTTGGGTTTTTTGTATAGTATCTTCCTGACCTTCATCAAGCGTCATTTAATGGGGGCGGGACATACTATCCGCGTGGAAAACATCAAGACCACCGAGCTGCTTCGATATGGCCATCCGAAGCAGGGGCAGCATGACCAAGGCAGATCTCTCATGTGGTACAAGGACACACACTGGATGCCAACTTCAAGAGCTGAAACGACATGAACACATCACTTGCGAACATGCTGCCTTTGTTTGAAAGACCCTGCTGAAGCTGCCTTGTGTCATCAGGGTACAGAGACATTAAAGTTGTAAAATTGCACAGAGTTGCTGCTGTTCAGGCAGAGAAACAGGAGGAAGCAGAGCCCCACTCACCAAGTCCCACCCCTGAAACATCTGCCGCTGACTATATACCTTGCGAAAAAAGTACAAAAGTTGATATATTTCTGGTAGATAACACGTAAAAATAATGTAACAGTATTGCATTTCTACTAGATAGTCCATCAAAATTTTAAAAAAAAAAACACTGCCACAATTTTCGTGGAGGCTGCCGAACTGTTCATTTCTATTTACTTATTTTTATTGCATTTAGGATGACCTAATTAATGTGTTGTTCCCTAGCCACAGGTACATGTACAGGTACATGTTTGATCTCTCCCCCCCCCTCTCTCTCTCTCTCATTCTCTCTCTCTCTCTCTCTCTCTCTCTCTCTCTCTCTCTCTCTCTCTCTCTCTCTCTCTCTCTCTCTCTCTCTCTCTCTCACACACACCAAGCTTGTTTCGAGCCTCTTTCCTCTTGCTCTCATCAGGATATCCTCCCAGTGCACGCTGTCGCTCTTTTATAGCGTGTGGTACCTGATTCCGTGACAATCTCATTCGTTGCACGTGTGGTCTGTGGTTCTTGTTGGGGTCTGTTCAGGTGGGGTGTGCTAACAAAGATTTCCATTTGTGCCTGCAATTGTTTACTATTTCTACTTTTGTGTTCAAAGTTGCTAGGTGGGGTTTACATAATATTAACCATTTTTCTGTGGAGCATAAGTTGCATTTTTTTAAAAATATTGTGTGTATGGAGTTGCTCTTTTTATGATTTTCCATGATATGTGTATGCTGTAGTCTATTTTTTTATCTTTAAGTCTCCAAATGTATTTACTCAGCTCTGTTTGGTTTTTATATTTTTCTTTTTTTAAAGGACTGCTTATGATTTGCGTATCTGGTTTTGAAGTGGTTTTCAGTAATCCCTATATGTTTCTTTTTCATTTTCTGATGTTACTGTAGCTTGGTATACAATGTTGTTGTAAAGGTATTTGTTGCTTAAGGGGCACTGTTCTTTTTTAGTACAGTTGCAAGATGTCCTTTCGTCACCCTTCTTTGTTGTGTTGATTTTCATTTTGTTAGATGAGTCAATTATGTTTTTTTAAGGTTGGGCATACATGAGTATGATAGTTTAATGGTGTTTTTTGTTGAATATTTTGAATAGTTTGTGTTCTTTTGGGAATGATGTTGTCAAGATTTTAAAGAATTCCTTTCCTACATTTGTTTTTACTTTTCCGTCATATGGGGGGTTGTACCATATGATCTTTCTTTTCCTGTTTTTTTTATTATTTCTGCTCGTGTTGGAGTCTGGTCCGTATTGTAGTTTGTAATTATAACCACTTTTTTGTAATGCTTCTTGGTATTCTGTTGCTGCATTATTGAATACTTCTTCATTACATGACAGGTTGGATAGTCTCTTGTTTATACCATCGGGTATTGTTTTTAGTATGGATGGTGGGTGGTTGCTTTTGATATTTACGTAGATTGGTATGTCATTGTTTTTTGGTTGTTTTTTTTTTAATGGTTTGTACACGTGGTCATTGAGGTCTAATGTTATATCTAGGTAGTTCACTACCTTTTTGTTTGCTTCTATTGTGACTTATAAGTTGTGGATTTTGAAGATTTTACATAATTCTTTTTTTCTTGTTTTCAATAGTTCTTGGATTATGTTTATTGCAGCAGCGAGGCCGTCATCTCTGTACAGACCGACCTGTCTTCCAAGTTGTTTCTGGATGTTGGATAGCTTGAATAGTCCGACTAGTTCACATGTTTAGGCACCATCGTACGATCTCATGGTCACATCAAATGTAGAATTTTTTTTTTTTTTTTTCTATCCAAGTTTCATTTCTGCTGTGGGGTAGGGTTTTCTTGGTGTGGAAAATAATTTCCATTTCTGACTCTGTTACTTCTGTGTGTTTATTGGCAAATTTCAAAGCTTTGGTGAGTAGTTCTTCATCTATGGATGTGTAGGGGAGAGAGAGAGAGAGAGAGAGAGAGAGAGAGAGAGAGAGAGAGAGAGAGAGAGAGAGAGAGAGAGAGAGAGTGCGTGCCGCGGGCGTGCGTGCGTGCGTGTGTGTGCGCGCGCGCGCGCGTGTGTGTGTGTGTGTGTGTGTGTGTGTGTGTGTGTGTGTGTGTGTGTGTGTGTGTGTGTGTGTGCTTGCTTAGGATCTAGCAATCTGTTCAGGCAAATCTGTACCTGCTTCCCTGATTAGACCACAATGTTTCCTCGATTGGTGGATTTCCCATTCAAGCATGACTAAAGAAGGGTGAGATATAACGTTTACTTATAAGTATTCCTGAGACGAAATTTCTGTTGTAAACTTGTTTTTCCATTCCTTCTGGGGAACCTGGACGTGGGTTTTAATGCAATGTTAAATGATTTTACAACACCTGAAAAGAAATAAGCTTTATATGCAATCATTATCAGATAGCAAAGAAACACCTTACAGAAAAAAGTCATAAATGAATAGACTTTGCTTTAAGAAATCCGATAAAAATGGGAAGGGAAACAGCTTAATTAGCCATCTACTCCTCCATGCACATTGTTAAGAAAGAATTTTCAGAGTGAACTACCACACTAGTCACATGCTGCTCAGAAGGTCCCAATGATTTTTTCAAGGACAGATTTTTATTTCTAGTTTAACAGAAGTGGTTTAACTTCAATACAGCAAGAACCTGCTTTCTCCATAATGCAGTAGTATATGTTCACTTACTACAAATAAAAAATCAATTGTCGCATTTTTAATTACGTTTTAAAAAAATGATGTATTATACATTAATTTGTTAAAACAAAAAACTACGCATACAAATTACGCGCAATACCATTCTTGATCATTTGACTCAATACTTATAAGATTTTTATCATCTTAACAAGCCTTTCTTCTTTTTTTCTTCTTTTTGTTTCTCCAGCAGCAGATTGATGGTGTACAGAAAAGGATTCAAGGCTGAGTTCAACGGCATTACAATGATAGCCATGACGACGTTGAGCTCTCCAGAGACAGGCACACCTTGTAAGGCGAGAAGTCCTAGTAAACCGATGGGGAAACCAGCAGAGAAAATCTGATATGACCACAGTGAACAGTCGGCGGGCTATGCTGGCATCCTGAAGGCGCTGACTGCTTGTGTCTCCTGCAAGTGTGTTAGATCGTATAGACCAATAAATCACCAGCTGGCCCAGAACAATGACCTGAAACAGGATAAAATTTAAGACAATAATAATTCCAAAGGAATAATCGTGACCATCAAACTGTTTCTGGGTGACAGGTAGAGGTATGCAAATCCCAGTCTGACTGTAGAATTCCCAGTGAGCCACACCAGGCAACAGTGGAGTTACAGCAAGAAGAAAACCCACGATCCATGACAGGACAGAAGCCAGTTGTGCGTTCCATTCTGTGAAATGCAAGAAACTGAGCGGAAAGCGAACAACAAGAAATCGATCTAACGTGATCAAGCAAATGATAAAAGATGATACCTCACAAGAGATCAGAGAGAGAAAGCCAGCCAGTTTTGCATGGCACACTGTGTCTCCATCTCACATCCTCCCAAATATAATTATTTTGATACAGTCTGTCTGCAATACCAACCAATGCAAGATAAACACCCATCAGAAAGTCAGACATGCACAGGTACAGTACAAAGACGTTGAAACCTAATGAACTACCCCCTCGCAGAGAGGACAGGCGAAACACAAAGCTCATTCCGTACCCACTAAAGCCAGGCTGCTGAAAACAGCCAAACATATCCTGTAGAAATTAGATTTCAACAAATCCTGGCAAGAAGATAGCTCGTCTGCAGGTGCATGACAGTCTCTGATGTTTGGAAGATGCCTGGCTGCGCAACAAACTTTATAGTTGTCAGCATGCACAGTGTGCAGGTGGTCCAGATTTCTGAAGAGAACTTTGTCCAAGCTTGACATGGAACAACCCTTCAAGTCCAGAACTTGAAGTTTTGTCATTGGCTGAAAACCTAGCCCAGTTTCAATCTGGGTGCCACTGAGTGACAGATTCAACAAGGTAAGCCCAGGGAACAGACTGACCATGGCGCGATCCAGGCTGAAACGTGTCTGTGACAGATCCAACATTTTCACCCCTGGAAATGCCATCGCATTCTCGGTCACAAAGCTTGTTAAAGGATTATTGGATAAGAAAAAATGATTTCAGGGTTAGACTACTCGCCAAAATTTGAAGAGGAATATTGACAAGTCTATTACTGCTGATATCAAAGGGTCATTAGATTAGATAACGTTATGTTGGAAATATTTGTTAGCTGACAATTCGCAAGATTGAGGTAGATCAGCATTTTATTGGCAAAGAGTTCAGTCATTCTCATGCCACTACCATTCACATTCAAGTACCGTACTTCAGGATAGCTATGAGCAGGGAAAGATCTCAGACACAGGTGAAGGCCAG
>JADBJO010019381.1:5000-12500 GCA_016801955.1 Conus betulinus | reverse complement strand
TATTGGCCACTGACCCTATCTCTACTGGCCATTGGCCTATCACTATTGGCCACTGAGCCTAACTCTATTGGCCACTGACCCCATCTCTATTGGCCACTGACCTTACTCCATTAGCCACTGACCCCATCTCTATTGGCCACTGACCTTACTCCATTGGCAACTGACCTTATCTCTATTGGCCACTGACCTTATCTCCATTGGCCACTGACCATATCTCTATTGGCCACTGACCTTACTTCACTGGCCACTGACTCCATCTCTCTACTGGCCACTGACCTTATCTCTATTGGCAACTGATCCTTTCTCTTTGCAACTGACCCTATCTCTCTTGGCCACTGACACTCATCATTTCTATGGAAGCATGGATGGAAGCAGGGATGTGAGCAGGGATGGAAGCAGAGATAGGAGCAGGGATGGAAGTAGATTTGAGCAGGGATGGAAGCAGGGATGTGGGCAGGGATGGAAGCAGGTGTGGAAGCAGGGATGGGAGCAGGTGTGGAAGCAGGGATGGAAGCAGGGGTGGAAGCTGGGATGGAAGCAAAGATGGGAGCAGGGAGTGGGAAGTAGGAATGGAAGCAGGAATGGAAACAGGGATGGAAGCAGGGGTGGAAGCTGGGATGGAAGCAGGGGCTGTAAGCAGGGATGGAAGCAGGGATAGGAACAGGGATGGAAGTATGGATGACAGTAGGGATGGAAGCAGTGATGGAAGCAGGGATGAAAGCAGGTATGGGAACATGGCTGGAAGCAGGGATGGAAGCAGGGATGGAAGCAGGGATGGAAACCGGGATGAAAGCAGGGATGGAAGTAGGGATGGTAGCAGGGATGGAAGGTGGGGTGGAAGCAAGGATGGAAGCAGAGATGGGAGCAGGGCTGGAACCATGGATGGAAGCAGGGATTTGAGCAGGGATGGAAGCAGGGGTAGAAGTAGGGTGGAAGCAGGGGTGGAAGCATGGTAGAAGTAGGGATGGGATGAGGGATGGAAGCAGGGATGGGAGTAGGGATGGAAGTAGGGTAGAAGCAGCTGAGGGGTGGGAACTGGGCTGGAAGTAGGGATGGAAGCAGGCATGGAAACAGTGGTGGAAGCAATGGTGGAAGCACGGTTGGAAGCAGGGACAAGGAGCATCTTCGAGGTTCTTAACCTCCCTCTCTTCTCTATTTTCTGTTTCCTGGCCTGCTTTTCTCTTTCTCTCTTTTCTTTTCTTCTCTCTTGGCTCTTGGCAACTTTTGCTCTATACACTTTGTCGCTTGTCAGTAGCTGATGACTGCACACTGTCCCTTGTTTCTGTTTTTTTGTTTGTTGTGTTTATTGTGTTGTTGTTGTTGTTGTTGTTGTTATTGTTTTTTGTTTGTTTGTTTTGTTTTTTTGCTGGCATCGCTCTTCGTTGGGCGTCTTGGGCCAACGTTTTAGACTGCAGTGAACGAATAGGAGTCCACAAATGTCTTGAGGTCAAAGCAGATGGGGGTCACCACCTTCAACCTCCAACGAAAGTCTCTGCAGTCATGCCACCTCCTCTGCCGTAATCGGCAGGGTGAAAAGGTCATCTGCTGAAACGGGGGCTCAGCCACAATGTCCATGCTGATGGGGGCTTCACTGTCCAAGCTCATGGAGGCTTCTGTGTCTGTGCCGATGGAGACTTCAGCCTGCTCCTCAGCCAGAACAGACGTCGCGGCTGTGACTGCTGCAGTGCTGAGCGCAGGCCTTGTTTCAGGATCCGCTGCAGGCAGCTCGATTCGGCCCATGGTCGCTGATGAGGTAAACGCCTCAGGGGGAATCCGGGTCTTGTTCATGATGTGGGAAATATGCCTGTAGCCTGGAAGGTCTTCTGACACAGTTCAGGAGTCATCACCTGTCGCATTATTCATAGGCCGTGTGATTTTGTTTACTGTACACTTTGGGTGTGATGACATAAATTCTGTGCACTTGTGTCTGTAGGCTTTTTGAAAGATCCAAAGACAACCCTGTCCTGTGTGAGTCCATGATCAGCATTTGTGGACAGGCTGGACTGCAGTGCTTCAAAAATATGTTCTGTAACCACTCCAGTCCCAGAGCGTTTTCCATACGTCCATTTCGTTGAAAGGTCCACACGGTTCCTTTTGGAGCATCATGGGTGGTGAAGGATTGGACTGATCGCATGGTCTTCCCTTCACCACGAAAAAGGACGGCATGGACCTGTCATTGGAGCTGATGCATTTAGGGGCTGTCACACTCACTCGCAGTTTGCTGCCCTAGCATACACCCACTTTTTTCCCACGTGTCGCGATCACTTTGGCTGCAGCAGGGAAATGGCAGCCCAGTTTTGTCAGCGTTCCAGATAACGTGGGGCCTGGAGTCGAATTCATGCTTTGTTATGAAGTTTTCCGGGTCATCGAAGTAAGTATGCACGAGGGTGGGGATCATCCCGCATCCAATTCGTACTGCACGTCTCCGGGCTACGAATCGTCCGTTTAGGGCGCCTTCTTTCAGAGTGCCACTACTCTTCTGATGGGATGTGACGTTCTTGAATTGCATTTGGAGATTGAGCTTTCGAGCCAGTAAGCCTACTTACACGAGGGACTGTCTTCGGAACGTCGCATTGGCAGCATCAATGAATTTTGTCCTTTCTCCATTCACTGGGAATGCTGTTACTTTGTCCAGTTTTTTTTTTTTTTTTTTTTTTTTTTTTTTTTTTTGCCCAGCCATGATCTTCCTTTAGCGTAATCTTTTAGTGTACTTTTCGGCGCTCCAAACTCTTTTGAGGCAGCACCATAGCTCAGACCTGTTGACAATGACATTCAGTGCTTGTACATGCAACGTACATTGATTGAAAAACAATTCCTACAAAAATAAAAACATCATAGAAAAAAGACTTTACTCACAAGAATCAGCAGACACACGTATCAGGGCAATTCCTTTATCACGCTGCGAGAGTAGTGTGAGAACCCACGGTGATGACGTCGTACCATCTTTCTTTTGCTGTACGGAAATTAATTTTCAGTAAGTGCTATAGTGTATCCAATGAATTTATCGTTGGGTATTCCCGAAAGATTTCATAGGATGGCCGAATAAATTAAAATAAAAATCAATCGATCAGCGGCCCGCATAACCTTGATATTTCCCATAGCATAATTTTAGATCTAATACCACGAGATCGGTAATTTTAGATCTTTTAGATGGCACGAAGTCATACCTCATTAAGGTGAGTTTACTTTGTCCTGTAACTTATTACGCTTTTGCAATGTATGTGTGTTTGTGTGTGTGGTGGGAGGGGATGGTGTTGATGAAATGATAACAGATAAACTGTCAAAGACAATGAAAAAAACGAAGTCTGATTTATTGAGGAGGATTTGATCTACTCAAGATAATTCTTTTTATATCTGAGTATATTTCGCTCCATATATCAACTAATTCTAAAGTCCTTTGACTGTATAACTCTGTCTTTTGCCATTTGACTGCTTATGTGATGGTAGTTGTGGTGATTGAAATAGGGATCAAGAAAGAAGATCCTTATTGTTACAGTACTATTCAAATTTTGGAGGCTTTGTGATTCATTATGGAGCACTGATTTTAAAACAAATGGATAATCTCTATAAGGTCCGTATATACTGACAAGTGTCATAACTTGATTATGATAACCAGAGTGAGACAATTGTCCAATGGATCTAAAAGAATGCCTTGATTTTGAAATTAAAATGATTCTTGAATTAAATACCAACATCTGTAAACTGCAAATAAAACGAAGTAACATTCATTTCCTCATTTTGCTCTTTTTGCTTCTCCAGTTTCGTTACAAAACGTGTTTCTGATAAGAAGCAGTTTGGACAGCCTTTCCCTTAAATGGTTAAATGCGTCTCTTCTTTTAACAACATCATACAAAAATTCTGCACACAAGGAGCGAGAGAGAGAGAGAGAGAGAGAGAGAGAGAGAGAGAGAGAGAGAGAGAGAGAGAGAGAGAGAGAGAGAGAGAGAGAGAGAGAGAGAGAGTAAGTAAATACACAAACACGAGATCAAGGGCAAAGGCATAATTCGATTCACACACGTCCTCTCCAAGTAAATGAATAACGAACTGTATAAATGAATACATGAATGAATGAAATGAACAATTTTGGTCCTCTAACCTTGCCCTCTGATTTAGTAAGACACTAATTGGCCACACCTATCTCTCTAAACCACACAACCTCATTGCCAAATTCGTGCTTTTGAGTGAATATAGCGACCACTTACGTGGAAAAGGAATGGAATCAACTTTCCCGAAACCGGCCACAAACATGTCACTTACAGATCTTTCGGACAAATCTACGAACATAACTTTCTTATTGACCTCATGAATTCCCCTCTCATAAATGTTTACAATTGCAGTGGTCCAGAGAAAGCTCTAGAGTTTTGGCCACACCCCGTTTAATCGTGTTCATGATAAGCATGCGTCATTTAAAACGCGTTGCGTAAGACATTGTGAAAAGAAAAGGAATAAAAGAGAAGAGAAGAAGCAGAAATGTTTTCATGAACTTATATCCAATAACAAAATTCGAAGTACATCTAGAAAACTATGTGAGTGAACTTCTCGGTCAGACATATGCCCTGCAACCAGCATAACACCGACTTAAAACGACAAACACTTTACAACAATTGCAAAAACACATTGTCAAAAGAAAAAAAGACATACTGTCAAGTGAATTTCAAAAAGTAGAAAACTTTGCAATGCTAGGAATAATCGCTCAGCTCCATCGATTCCAACTATGTTAGTTAGTGATGTTTACCAAGCTTTATGTTGTTTAAAGCAGACAGGAAGGACTGGCGCACAATTTGGAAAGCTTTTGATGTAACTGACGTCAAAGTATTATGCAGGAAGCTGTTATGATATGGGGTACCGGGGAATACTATCAACTGACCGCATCATTCATAGAAGATCGTCAACAAAACGTTTGTGTCAACACCAATTCATCAGAGAAGTTATACCTATCGGACATGGCGTACTCCAGGTTTTGTGTGTGTGTGTGTGCGTGTGTGTGTGTGTGTGTGTGTGTGTGTGTGTGTGTGTGTGTGTGTGTGTGTGTGTGTGTGTGTGTGTGTGTGTGTCCCAACCTCTGCGCCACCTCAGAGGCAGTGCACCCACGCCGCTCATTCCGACACCCTGTCCACAGCCACAGCCTGATCGGCCCCGCCGCAACCTTGGCACCGGCAATCCACAGGGAGCAGTCAATGTCAAGTCGTCAAGAGGCAACCCACCGGAGGAGACACTGCACTGATGCCGAGTCACTTCGGTGGTGTTCAGTGGCGCCTGTTCTGATCTAATGCACGCAGGACACCACCTACTAAGCCCCCTACCGACGACAATAATTGCTTAGTCGCGGAGCCGGCGTGAGTGAGCTCTCGCTCCAGACCCCCTCAAGCAGTGTGGTGTAGTGTACCAGGTAGGGTGTCAAGACTGCACCCATACCTACATTGCGCGAGACAGCAAGACCCACTCACCACCCGTCTACAGAAATACCAAAACCGATCCACTTCTGCCATACATGAACATCTTCTAGCCACAGGCCATAGTTTCAGCCACCAAGAAACCAAGATCTTATCTACAGAGCCCTTCCTCACAAAAAGAAAAGTTAAAGAAGCCATCGAAATTAAGACCAGACGCCCCAGCCTGAACAGAGATCAAGGCTTTGAACTCCCCCCAGACTGACTGTTGTACAGTGTGAGGCAGACTCACTGCTGTACAGTGTGAAACAGACAGACTGGCTGCTATACAGTGTGAGGCAGACAGACTCACTGCAGTACAGTGTGAAACAGACTGACTGACTGCTGTACAGCGTGAAGCAGACAGACTGACTGCTGTACAGTGTGAAGCACTCAGACTGACTGCTGTACAATGTGAAGCAGACTCACTGCTGTACAGTGTGAAGCAGACAGACTGATTGCTATACAATGTGAAGCAGACAGACTGACTGGTATACAGTGTGAAGCAGACAGATTGACTGCTGTGCAGTGTGAAGTGGATAGACTGACCGCTGTGCAGTGTGAAGAAGACAGACTGACTGCTGTACAGTGTGAAGCAGACAGATTGACTGTTGTGCAGTGTGAAACAGACAGACTGACTGTTGTACAGTGTGAAGCAGACAGACTCACTGCTGTAAAGTGTGAAGCAGACAGACTCTTGAACAGTATGAAACAGACTGAACGCTGCACATTGTGAAGCAGACAGACTGTGGCACAGTATGAATCAGACTGACCACTATACAGTGTGAAGCAGATAGACTGGCTGCTATACAGTTTGAGGCAGACAGACTCACTGCTGTACAGTATGAAGCAGATAGACTCACTGCTGTACACTGTGAAGCAGATAGACTGACTGTTGTACAGTGTGAAGCAGACAGACTCACTGCTGTACAGTGTGAAGCAGACAGACTGACTGCTGTACAGTGTGAAGCTGACAGGCTGACTGCTGTTCAGTGTGAAGCTGACAGGCTGACTGCTGTACAGTGTGAAGCAGACAGACTGATTGCTGTGCAGTGTGAAGCAGCAGAGTGACTGCTGTACAGTGTGAAGCAGACAGACTGACTGCTGTACAGTGTGAAACAGACAGACTGACAGCTATACAGTGTGAAGCAGACAGACTTTTGTTCAGTATGAAACAGACAGACTGACTGCTGTACAGTGTGAAGCAGACAGACTGTTGTACAGTATGAGGCAGACAGATTGACTGTTTTACAGTGTGAAGCAAACAGACTGTTGTGCAGTTTGAGGCAGACAGATTGACTGTTGTACAGTTTGAAGCAGACTGACTGTAGTACAGTGTGAGGCAGACAGACTGACTGCTGTTCAGAGTGAAGCAGACAGAATCACTGCGGGACTGACCACTGTTTAGTTTGAAACACATCTGTTTAGTTTGAAACACATCTGTTTAGTTTGAAACACATCTGTTTGGTGTACAGCTTTGTGAAGCAGTCTCACCACTGTACAGTGTGAAGCAGTCTTACAGCTGTGTAGTGTGATGCAGCAGAGAAAGAGAAAGGCAGAGAGATAGGGAAGAGACAGACATCGCCGAAACAGTGATAGACAGACACTGCCGAAACAGAGAAAGACAGGCACTCCCGTAGACATTGATAGACAGGCACTGCCGGAAAAAGTAATAGACAGACACTGCCGAAACAGAGAAAGACAGGCACTCCTGTAAACATTGATAGACGAGCACTGCAGGAAACGGTGATAGACAGACACTGCCGAAACAGAGAAAGACAGACACTGCTACGTAAACAGTGATAGACAGCCACTGCAGGAAACAGTCATAGACAGGCACTGCCATAAACAGAGAAACAGGGCACTGCCAGAAACAGAGATACACAGACACTGCCGGAAACAGAGATAGACAGGTACGGAAACAGAGATAAACAGGCACTGCCGGAAACAGAGATACACAAGCATGGAAAAGAGACAGATAGGCACTGCCGGAAACAGACATAGACAGGGCACTGCCGGAAACAGAAATAGACAGACACTGCTGGAAACAGAAGGCACTGCTGGAAACAGA
>JADBJO010019380.1:25000-33371 GCA_016801955.1 Conus betulinus | reverse complement strand
TAGATGCCGGGATCCTGGAGGCGTCTGGAGACAGATAAAAAAAATTGAACTTGCATCCCAAGGCGTAATTAATGTGCGTCGGGTTACAGTTCGCAAAGGAAGAGAAAGAACACAACACTCGCGTCTAATGTATAAGCTTGAAACCGATGGCCTTTTGGTCCGTCTGGAAACCACCATCTACAACGCGGAAATCTGAAATTCTTACAGTCCTTCATAAACTTGGTTTTCACGGTCATCTGTTTTTGTTCCTTCAAAACGTTTTGGCTAATCGGCAGTTCCAAGTCCGAATTGGCTCCACGCTGTCTGACATCTATGGACAGGAGTTGTGTGTACCTCAAGGGAGCATTTTCCCACCGGCTCTGTTCAGTATCAAAAATTAACGACATTGTCAATTAAGTAAACCGGGGTTCCGAGTCCTCTCCGTGTGTTGGTGACTTCGCACTCTGTGCAGTTGGAGCCTCGTATGTCAGCGTTCAGCGTCCACTCTGAATTTGTGTGGACAAGATTCGACAGTGTGCCGAGGAAAACGGGTTTACCTTTTCAAGCACCCAAAACATAGTGTATCCATTTTCAGTTTTCGTCAGTTCTTTGCCGATCCTGAATTCGTCTGGATAAATCCACCATTCCAGCTGTGAAAGAAGCCAAATTTCTGGGTATTATCTTTCATCCAAAACTGAACTTTAAATGTCACATCCAGCACTTAAAAACTCTTGTTTGAAAGCACTGAACACTCGGGAGAGTTCTAGCACACACGGATTGGGTCGCTGAGATAAAACTCGTCTCCCTTTTGACAGGGCTCTGATCCGCTCCAAACTGGACTATGGATGTGTAGTCTAAGGCTCGGCCAGACCATCCTACCTGAAAAGTCCAGGTCCCATCCACCGTCAAGGGCTTCGACTCTGCATTCCGCACCACCCCTGTTTATAGCGTTCCGCACCACCCCCTGTTTATAGCATGCACGCTGAGGCAGGAGAACAATCCTGGAACCGTTGGCTGAAACTTGCCTTAAATTGCACGTTGAATCTCTTTTCTGAACCCCCCAAACCCTGTATATGACAGTGTTTTAGACCCCAAAGTTCCACAAGACAGAATTCGACGTCCATCCAGTTCCCATTCCATTCACCCTTGGGAATTCGTATGCTTCTTCATTTGAACAATGCAGATACAGACCTTTGAGCCGTGTGTGATTTATCCAGTTTTGGTGATGACCCACTATGGACTTCTTTCACTCCCGAGATCCGGTTTGATTTAACCTCGTACTGTAAAGATCCCACTAGCTCTGTGGCGTACAAGCCCTATTTCGCCGAACTGTTTTTGAATTTTCCATCCTTAGGAAGAATTTTCACAGCCGGTTCCAAATTTGAGGAGGGGGTTGCCTCAGATGTTCTAAACACATCCCCATTGGCAGCTCCATTTACACTGCTGAGTTGACATCCTTGGTCCTGGCTCTTGAAATAGTTTCTAAGTGAAAACACAGATATCCTCATTTTGTCGGACTCTGCTTTGGAGGTCATTGCCAGCCGTAACATCAAGCACCCTCAACTGATGAAATTATTCGAACTGCACACCTCTTTGAAATCAGATGGATGTAACATAGTTTTTGCTTGGATTCCCCAGCCATGCGGGCATTTGAGGCAACGAGTTGGTTGATCAACTTGCCAAGAGTGCCACAAGGAAAGATAAGCAGATTGCCTATCCCTCACACTGATATGAAACCCAAATCCCAGGCTTACGTCAGAGATTTTCCAACAGATGAGATCTTTGAATTTCTGAAAGAGATTAACATTTTTCATCAGATCTAAGATTTTACAGAAGAAATACTTTTAACAAAATTTCCGGTGCGGTTTAAGGTGGTGTATTTTAAAGGGCTATGTGACTGATTTTATTGATGAAATGACTTGAGAGTTAATTTTAACGCGGTGACATCCCTGACATGGCCCTTTGCGGGCTGTTGGCAACATTACTTTACCTTACCAATATACGGCATATAAACCTTTTTCATCAAAAGGGTTTGTGTCGGTTTCTTTTTTAGAGCTAAATGTTTACCTTTCATATTGTTCAATGTAATCTTCTTTCAGAATGTTAGTCCTTGTTTCATAAGGTTGATCTTTTTTGTAAGGCTTAGGCCACATTCACGTCTTCTCTTTCCCAGGTTTAGTTGTTTTTTTTTCATAGACTTTACTGTCTTCTTTACTCTCGGCGTGTACGGATGTCATTCACAGGCATTAGTTTCTACTAGCCATACATTACTGTATTCTTTGTCAAGATTCAGGCGCGCCTCTTGGTCAGAATGTAATCTTTGGCTTCGTCTGTGGCAGGTCATAAAGGATGTGCTGTCTACGAGAATCGCTGCTAATCAACCACGAGCTGTCGCACTACATCTTCCACAGCCACCTCCATCCTCACCAAGGGCAAACAACTACAGGGACGAGATGCTACCAAGATCGTCTCCCGGGTTCACAGCGTTACTACAGGCTTCCAGACAACCCGTTCTCATGGGATGCAGGAAGAATGGTGACCTGCTGGACCAACCCTCTGTCAGGGACTGGAGGATGCATTCACAACGGCAAGGGACAGAAGACAGGGAGCCTTGCCCGGAGAACAGTGAAGGATTTCGAAAAGCTAAATCGAACGTTCTTGTTATCAGTATTTTGCGTACGTGTAGTGTGCGCGTGTGCGCACGCGTCTGTGTGTGCGTGTGTGTGTGCGCGTGCGCGCGCGAGTCTGTGTGCGCGTGTCGCATAGATCCTGCATCAATCCGTCTGTTTCAGCATGTATGGAATGACATTTTAGTGGACAAGTTTTCTTTTCGTTTTTTTTTTTTTCCTGTCGTTAAGGAATCGGTTAGGACTTGGTGAAAGCCCTGATATGACCCCCTGAGTTGGGCTACGGTGTAAGTGAAATGGATACAAAATTGAAACTGTGTGTCCTTAATGTGAGAGTATGAGTCTCTCTCTCTCTCTCTCTCTCTCTCTCTCTCTCTCTCTCTGTATATATATATATGTATGTGTATATATATATATATATGTATGTATATATATATATATATATAGAGAGAGAGAGAGAGAGAGAGAAACTGGTGTGTTTGCTGTCTATCATGGGTACGACATGGCAAACAATGCAGTCATGGATGATAAATGCGTAACTATATTTAGATGTTCATTAATGGAAAGACGGACTAGTTGGGGTGTACGTGTGCTTGCATGCAAATGCTGGTTTGCATCTGTCTCTCTCTCTCTCTCTCTGTCTCTCTCTCTCTCTCTGTCTCTCACTCCTTCCTCCTCTCCATATACAAATACATAAATATTGTGCCCATTCCTGTATTACTGTGTGTACAAATTGTTAGATAAATCTGCAGGCAAATTTCTGCAAGGATCGATAATTGATACGCCTATGCGCACGTTTTTTGGAACAAACCAAAATGTACTGAATCGGTTATGGGAGCCATACCAGCATCAGAAGGCGAGAATTGTTTTTTCCAGGGAAACGGGTATTACCCATCAGGGCAATAGGGCTAAGCCGTTATCCCTGAGGATCACGATTGTTTTTCGTTAGGATACTGTATTTTCCATTAGGATAATGTGTTTTTCCAAAAGGATCACAAGTATGTTGCGTATTTTCCAAAGGAAAAAGCATCATTATCGGTGTTATCCCTACAGGTCATAAAGGCTTTCCCCCCTTTTCTACAGACCCCATTCCGCAATGATTCAGCGATCATTTTCCCTTTAATGTTTTCCTCGCAATATTACCTGTTCCTGACCCGCTCTCCCATACGATTTCTCTCACGCAGATGGAGGCAGAATAAGCATTTTCTCGAAAGACTATAGAATTTCGTCTCCATTTTGTAGAATATGTACCCTCTCTCCCCTCGCTTTCATACCCAACCCACACCTGATCCCATGGTTGAAGGTAACGCAGAAGAGAGAATTGAGAGGAAAATAGCACGAAAGAGAAAGGAGTGAAGAATGTCTGGATCGTAGAGTTGAAACAGCATCGTGTGTGCACACAAATGCGCGCGCACACGTACGCCGTGCGCGCGCGCAGACAGACACAGGCACACGTTTCTCCCCCAAATAGCATATTGCTTTGATTCTTATTATGATGAGCAAAGTATCTGACATACTAGAGCACGTAAACTTATTTAAAAGAGCAACAAAACTTTTTTCATTGTTAAATAGTGGTAGCTGCCTCCCCTCCTCTCCATTCCCCTTCCGCCTTCCGCCTTCCACGGCCGTCCCCTCCCCCCCCCCCCCCCCCCCCAATCTTGACCACGTCCTTCCCTGCCCTAGCCGATCCTCCCCTTCCCCTCTTTCCTCAAGTTCTCCCTCTCCTCTCTCCCACTCTGCTTTCCCTCCCCTGTCTTTCCTGCCCAGCCGCTCCCCCAGTTCTCTTCTCCACCCCCCTTCTTTTGTTCATGTCTCCCCCCCTCGGCCACATCGCCTCCACCCTTTCCACCGTGAGTATACCACGAAGTGATTCCATTTTGATACGTCCGGGATGGCAAAGAGCTTGCTAAATTTGGAATGAAATCCTCCCCCCTTGCCCTGTCCTCCTTTCCCCTTTCTATCCCCCCCCCCCCCATCCCTCTGGCATTCTCGTCTCCACAAACCCCGTCATTCTTCCCCCCCACACCTCAATCTCCCTTGGGTCCCTGCCCCATCTTTCTTCCTGCCTTCCACCTCTCACCACCACCATCTCCCCCTGTACCCTCTGCTCCCCCTGTCCGCGTCCCCTCTTCCCCTTCACCGCGTGTTTCCCCCTTCCCTCTGTCTTTGGGCCTCTCCTCCCCCCCTGCCCCCATCATTCCTCCCGTTTAATCATCCCTGTCCTCCCTTTCACTGCTGCCACCCTCTCTCTCTCTCTCTCTCTCTCCTCTCTCCCCCCTCCCCCCCCCCCCCCCCCTCTTTAGAGTGACAAGAAAGAGAAGGTCACTAGCACAGGACATTTAAGTGAGGGAGCTATTTGTCTTGAAAGAGCCCCTTGTATCCGCTTAGGGACTAAAGTATAAAAAGATACCTTCAAAGGAATCAAAAATAATGTCTGCCATATATATATATACTTAATTGTTCAGCATTACACACACACACACACACACACACACACACACACAATGTCAACGCACCCGCTCAGAGAGAGAAACAGACAAAAGACAAAAGCTGAAACGGAATGCCACAGACGGACAGATGAGAGATACAGACAGGGACATACTGAAGCAGAGAGAGGAAGACGGAGGGAGAGAAACAGAGTGGACAGAGAGACTGAAGCTGAGAGGCGCAGAGAGACACGTTGAGGCAGAGAGAGAGAGAGAGAGGCAACATCAAATGTCCAATGTAAGATAGCATTACATCGATTGTGGCAACACTTAGCTGTTTGTACATTTTCCCCCCATTTCAACATGTCCAATAACATGATTCATAACGTGAATAAAAGTTTTTTTTTGATGTGTGTGCAACACAGAGTGTGAAAAACACACTGCACGTAACGTGCACTCCCATATAGAAAAAAAGGTAACTGGAGGCGTTCAATGGCTTTATTGAATCAAAAATGCTGTGTAACAAGGACACAGAGAATGCGCTTTCTCTCTCTCACTTTGAAGCATATTTTAAGTTCTTGATCTGACATTTATATTCTAATGTCTGCACCTGATGTCATGAACTTAGCTTGATTAACTATTTGAATAAACCGATAAACGAGCCACTCGGGTAAACATGTATGCATAAACGCGCGCGCGCGCGCGCGCGCCCCGCCCCCCGCCCGCCCGCACACAAAAGAGAGGAGGGGGGGGGGGTGTTGAGAGTCGGTGATTCCGACAAGGCCGCCTTGCCACACAGTTCTCAACCTTTCCATCTTTCTGTCAGCAAGTTAATTAACAGCAAGCAGCACATCGGCGATGAAACGAACAGCTAAACAATCAAAGACACAAACAAGAACTCATAACCTTATATGAGAGAAGGAAGGGAGGAACGAAGGAATAAAGTAAACTGAGAACGAAGGCTGTAGGGAATGAATGAATTAATGATGATATAACGAAGCCGTGAAAGAAATATGTAATAAAGAAACGGAATAAATGAAAATATCTCGACCAAAACCACTCAACCAGAAGCAGCTATAAGCAGCTAAGTAACTATTGGACGACAAAGTAAAACTAGCATACAACTGACCATCCAGTCAACGAGCTACCGTGGCAAAGTGGTTTAGCATCGTGGACTCCCGCTGCTGGGTTCGATTCCCATCAGAGTCATGTGGGATTCTTCTGTCCCGACCGGCTCTCTACTCGGAGTTAAGTCTGCTATGGGCTCAACTGGGAAGACTGGGATCACACAGTCGAGTTTCATCCATTAATGGGGTGCGTCTCAGACAGTGTTGCTCAAATTTCCTGACCAACATTGCAGGTGTGTCTATCTCTCGGAGCTTGCTGACGCCGGGATATCTTAAAGTGAGCGTAGAGTACAGCCCATGTATGCAGTCTCAGACCGGAATGGAAATCCGTACATCAAAAAAATCCGTACATCATCTTCTTCGTCCTCATTCTCATCGATCAGTTCTTAAAAAAAAAAAAAAAAAAAAAAGGGCCCAAATTCTGTGACCCTTCAGGCCCTACTCTCATGCTGACCTCAGTTTCGATGTCCTTACCACGTCTATGGCCTTGGTTTGATTCCAACGGGGTCACCGTATCGGCAAATTCGTTGGACGGACGTGGTGGCGCCCTCCGGAGGGAAAGCTCACTCATGTGTCGGCTCCGCGAATAGGCAATCATTGTCGTCCGTAGAGGGCTAAGTAGGTGGTGTCCTGCGAATGTTGGATCGGAACAGGGGCCGCTGAACACCATCGAAGTGACTCGGCAGCAGTGCAGTGGCTCCTCCGGTGGGTTGCTTCTTGACGACTTGACATTGACTGCTCCCTGTGGATTGCTGGGGCTGGGGCTGGCGCGGGCGGGTCGGTGCTGTCTGTGGCTGTGGACGGGGGTCAAAATGAGCGGTGGCGTGGGAGCAATGCCACCGAGGTGGCACAGAAGATGGGACAGAGAAAATAACAGATAAAAAAAAAAAAAAAAGTCGAAGAAGCCACCAAGCACCCAGCCAACCAACCAGCCAACCTACTCTTGTTACTCCCGACAGACGTTCAAAGTGAGTCCGAAGAACAAACAATTGAAACGCGCGCGCGCACACACACACACACACACACACACACACACACACACACACATAAACAGGAGGGGCAAATACATAGATACAAAAGCGTCTAGTTGATGTGCATATATATTCTGCCTGTGTAAGCTTGTTTACATATTAACCGTGGATTTTCCCTACAGAATTTTGTCGGGGACAACTGGTATAAGGTCTGTTACATGCGCTAATTCATAAACCCAAACTCTATTTATCGCTTCTCCCAAAAAGACTAAATTGATAACAGGCATAGCTACTTACTGAAACAAAGTTTGGAAATGCTAACAACATACTGATTATTGGCAGGCAAACACACTCAGAGAGAGAGGGGAGAGAGAAGAGAGAGGTAAACTGCGGTAATATGTGGTAATGTGCATTTATATGCACAGCAAGTTTTGTCGCAATCCCAACAATGTAACAATGATGGGCATTCACGTATATAGGACATTCCTTCATAATGATTAATAGTGAGTAGCATCATCGTCATGCTCATAATATGCATGAACATGAGCTGATGAATAGTGCGTCACACTGACAAAAACAGAATAGATAATTCATGGTTAATGCAAAACGATGCACAGTATCTTGTGACAATGCACATTCATAAACATTGGTAAGTGACGTGCACACACGTTAGCACATTGTTATGAGCGTTGAGTAGCTTCTTATTTTTTTTTTTTTTTCTTTCTTTTTTTTTTAATTTTTGAGCGGCCATATACTTTTGGATTTATTTCCATTCATGCCTGTGTGTATGTTCGTGTGTGCTTGTGTGCGTGCGCGCGCGTGTGTATGTGTGTGTGCGTGCGTGCGTGCGTGCGTGTGTGTGTGTGTGTGTGTGTGTGTGTGTGTGTGTGTGTGTGAGAGAGAGAGAGAGAGAGAGAGCAGTGGGGCGAGAGTGTATGTATTTGAACGCGTGCATGTGTGTGCGTGCGTATGCACGCGCGTGCGTGTGTGTGTGTGTGTGTGTGTGTGTGTGTGTGTGTGTGTGTGTGTGAAGAGACTCGGGTTTTTATTGGCATCTATGCCTGTGCGTGCCGGCATTGCTTTTACTATGCGTGTTGTCATGCATTCCCTCACATGATATTTTTTTACTTCTTTTCTTTCTCATACTTGTTTTCAGAGCTTCTGAAAATGACAAAATCACGCATGGTCATCGATATTAGCATTTCACTGGTAAAAAAACATTTCCTTAGAACAACAAACAG
>JADBJO010019380.1:0-12500 GCA_016801955.1 Conus betulinus | reverse complement strand
ATGACATAAAAAATCATAAAAGAAACTTAACAGGGAAACTTTTAACATATATAAGTAAAATAATAAAAATCAGAAATTGTAATAATGAAACAAATTACATCTTAACTGTACTGAAAACAAAAAAATCTCTCTCTCTCTCTCTCTCTCTCTCTCTCTCTCTCTCTCTCTCTATCTATCTATCTCTGTGTGTGTGTGTGTGTGTGTGTGTGTGTGTGTGTGTGTGTGTGTGTGTGTGTGTGCACGTGTGTGCACGTGCGCGCGCGCGCGCACGCACACCCGTCTAATATCACTATGTGGATAGACGTTAAATTGAAGACGACGACAACAACAACAACAACAACAACAACAACAACAACAACACACACACACACACACACACACACACACACACACACACACACGAACTTATTGAAATGAAAAAAAAATTGCGTATTTTTGCAGTAGATTATATATATATATTATATATATATATATATATATATATATATATATTGAAGAAACAGGGGGAGATAAGCATTCATATCTGCGGTGGTAGATAATTCTGCCAAACTAACAGTATGTGCTTGAGTGGGTGAATGGGGAGTTATATAAATGCTTCTCAAAAATGAGCCTTCAGCAAGCTTGTAGTCAGGAATTGTGCTCGGTTACTTATCTTTGGAATTCATTTGTTTATTGTATATATATATATATATATATATATATATATATATATATATATATATATATATTCCACCAGTTTTTTATCACTGCATCAAATACCTTGTCTCATACTATAATTTTATTCCCTTGCTTCGTCCCTGATCATCTTTACCATGCTTGCCAACTTTCTCAAGTGTAACTGAAACATTGCTACAAAGTCTGCCAACAAAGTGATGATTTCATCACAGAGAAACTGGTGGGTAAAGCGAGTCATCTGGACATTTCATCCGAGTTATTTCAGTTTCACAGTAAGGAGAATGCTAGGGGAAATTAAAGCAAACTTTGAAGATGTAGTGTTCCGTCGAAACGAAAGAAACAATCAAATTGCCCTTTTTTTTAATGTTAATGTTTTGTTTGTCTCTTTCATTCGGCGGAGCAGTAGATCTTCTCTTTAAGTGTAAATTACTTCAGCATCTGCAAGTCCAGTCCTTTCGCACAGATGTTCATCACCTTCTGGGTCATTAACAGTCCGCGTCCTGTTTTATTCGATTGTCTTAGACATGTCCCTCAATTATAGTGGATCTATTCCTTGCCGGATATATATATATATATATATATATATATATGTATTCATATATAGTCTTCAATATTCAGTCCAAATAAATTGCTGGTCACCACTCCTCCCAAATATACTTGTGGGGTAAAAACTTGGTGTAAAATAAAAAAAAACAGAAGTAAACAGTTTCATTTTAAATTGTATATTCTCCAATAAAAATTTCGCTTAAAAGCTTCTTCAGTATATATATATATATATATATATATATATATATATATATATATATATATATATATATATATATATATATATATATATATGCTGAACAATGAAGTAGTGGGGGAAAACAAGTGCAGGTGAACAATTCTTCCATCATTATAGTCTTTGGTCCCACCATTGTGTTGTCTACAGTTTATTTAATGACTAGGGTTGGCTTTCTTCTTCTTGTTATCTTTTGTCTTCTTGTTTGTGTTTGTTTGTTTTTTATTTTTTTTTTTTTTTTTGGGGGGGGGTGGGGTGCGTGTGTGTGCGTGCGTGCGGGGTGTGTGTGTGTGCGCGCGCGCGCGTGTGTGTGTGTGTATGTAGTTGTTGGTTTGCTTTGGGGTTTTTTTTCTTGTGGGTTTTTTTTCTGTTTTTTTTTTTTTTTTTTTTTTTTTTTTTTTTTTGGGGGGGGTATCTCTTTTTTGCTATAATCTACTCCTACCTTCACAGTGAACCAGTTTAAATGTAATATAAAGAAATGATGGTTGATCGTTGTATATAGTCTTGGATAACCCGTTCTGGAAGAAAAATTTCAAACATGACACAAACACACACCTACGGCACACATGTACGCACACCCACAAATGTATATTCAAAGGCACGCTCACATGACGCGCACGCGCGAGAACATATGTATAGACAACAGGCACGCTCACACACGCGCGCGCGCGAAGAACACACACACACACACAGTCGGGGACACACACACACACACACACACACACACACACACACACACACACGCACACACACACACACGCACACACACACACACACACACACACACACACACACACACAGCGATAACCATTTCAAAGCTCATTTTATTGTGAAAAGATGCAACAACGAACAATGCATACACATTTAACAGTCATACTGCCTCCCTTTCGTTGTCTCTATCTCGATCGATCTCCCGAGCAGTTCATGAAACATGCGAATGTTCAATGATCGCAAACCATTCAGCTTTTCCGGATTCTCTCTCCACCCCAACCCCGTCCCGGCCCCCGGCCCCCTCCCAACCCTTCATAAAAGAAAAAATGATGGGGGTACAACTGATGTCACAAATCAATGTAGTATTCACGCCCCTCACCTCTCCGTCGCTCTCTTTCTTTCCTCTTTTTGCTAATACGCTGAAGTCTTAGACGTGCAAATTATGATGTAACAAATCTCTCTCCTCTCTCTCTCTCTCCTCTCTCTCTCTCTCTCTCTCTCTCTCTCTCTCTCTCTCTCTCTCTCTCTCCCCCTCTCTCTCTCTCCCCGACAACATCAACAACATCGTGCTATCGGATCTCATCCGGGAGCTGTGGAAGATGTACCAGGACAATCCGCTGGGCAACCCGCCGACTGTATTCCGGTGTAGTGTTTTGAGTCTTCAGCGTGAAGCCGCCGCTTTGCAGCTGAACGTTCATTTAGATAAAAGTAGCATAGTGGTGTTCTCTCTCTCTCTCTCTCTCTCTCTCTCTCTCTCTCTCCTCCCCTCTCCCTCTCTCTCTCTCTCTCTCCTCCATCTCCATCACCGGACTGACGGACGAAAACACAGATTCGAATGAGAGAGACCTACACAGTAAGACTGAATGGCCTCAAAAATTACACTGGAATACAATCGTCGGCGGGCTTGGCACTAGCGGCCTTAACGCTGGCGGGCTTGTCGCTGGCGGGCTCTGGGGTGTTCTTTGCCCAGGGGATTGTCCTGGTACATCTTAAACAGCTCCCGGATGAGATCCGACAGCACAATGTCGTTGGAGTTGACTGCCACGAGTCGGAGGATGAATACTCCGTCATCACTCAGGTACTTCTGCGTGAACCTCCTGGCGTGGGTCCTGTCGTCCTCGCCACGAAGCTCGCCCATGACGCTCAGGTGTTTGTGGACGAAGCTCTGGCGGCTTTCCCTGAAGTAGACACGGCGCACCCAGACGAAGAAACTGCCCCGCGGTGAGGCAAGCCACCCCCAGCAGCCAGAACCAGAGGATGAGGAAGATTTTCTCGTTGTACATGTTGACGGGCAGCACGCACTGCACCGTGTAGCGCTGCACGTTCTGCAGCTGCCGAATGTCCACGTCGCACAGGGTGGCCCTGGGAAAGCGGGGCGACTCCGTCCACTCGCTGTCCGTGGCCAGACTGCGGAGGATTTTTCCAGCCCGTACAGGCCGTACCAGCCCCCATGAACGAGTTGAGCAGGAAGAACTGGCTGACGGCGTTGACCACGTACAGAAGCTTCACGAAGACGTACAGCCTGGTGAGGTAGGTGCCCTCCCGCTTCGTGAACAGGCAGAACAGCTTCGACAACCGTCGGCGGAAGCGGAGGAGGAAGGCGTTGGCGTGGTACTTGCGGTGAGCCTCCAGCCAGCGGTCTATGTACTGGGCGATGTGGTGCACCGTCTCCTTCCTCTTCTCCGGGGAGCCTGTGTCGATGGCCGCCGTCGTGGAGACGATCTTGTCCAGGTTGATGGCGGACGCGGTATTGAACAGCCTCCAGAAGAAGCAGGGGAACTTGAAGAGCAAGGCCATGAACATGAGGATGACGGGCGTCCACTGGTAGTAGCTCAGCTCCTGCGATTCACGCCGGACCGACTCCGAGGGGGATGGTCTGGTCCAGGGGGATGTAGTAAGTGTTCTTCACCCAGCAGTAGGACCGGTGTAGGTGATGTGGGTGCCCGGGAAGTTGGCGGGCATCAGGCACTCGATGGGGTTGCCCACGTACTGACCGCCCGACACCACGCACACAGGAAGATGCAGAGGACGACGACGGTGTACAGGTGGCTGAGACGGTCCACAGCATCATCGTCCGCCGCTCCCCTCAGTGCGGAGAAGTGGGCGAAGTTGAGAATGGCGTTCAACCTGCGACAGAAACATCTCTGCTGTGTAAGTAATGCAAGAGTCTTGACTGTCTGGTTAATCTGCCATCCCTGTAATTCTGAAAGTGACAGGGTCGAAACCAAACAGGGAGACAAAGGGGAGAAGAATATGTCATACACACACACACACACACACACACACACACACACACACACACACACACACACACAGAGAGAGAGAGAGAGAGAGAGAGAGCATATGACGTCCGAGTATAATGTATAAGCATATGTACATGGACTGCACTACTAAAGGAATGAGAACACACATTGAAACACCAATAGTAACGATAAAAACCAACCACCATCATAATTGTTTTGGAAACGGAATGAAAATATATAAGTGTAAAATAGAAAAAAGAAGAAGAGAAAGTCCGTTACACTCAACAAACAACAACACAACAACAACAACAACAACAACAACAACACACACACACACACACACACACACACACACACACACACACACACACAACGAAAAAAAAGTGCGTAGTATGTGCTTCAATACTAAATGCAGAGTCAAGATCGATCGCCGAACAATGCTGTGAATATAGTAATGGTTTATACACGGAGTGGCAGGGAGAGAGAGAGAGAGAGAGAGAGAGAGAGAGAGAGAGAGAGAGAGAGAGAGAGAGAGAGAGAGAGAGAGAGAGAGACAGAGAGAGACAGAGAGACAGAGAGAGACAGAGAGAGAGAGAGAGAGAGAGAGAGAGAGAGAGAGACAGAGAGAGAGAGAGACAGATTGAAAGATTGAAAGCTGAATAAGACAGGGAAAGAGACATGGGAGACAGAAACAAAAGAGATTATGCGAAAAGTTTAGGGGGATTTTATAACGCGCACACGTCAAGATAATCAAAATGTATGACAACAGAAAATCGTGCAAGCATGCTGGAGGAGGGAAAGATCAACCCGAATTCAACTTAAGCATATTAAATATATTTCTCATCAAAAACTAAAGTAGTGTGTCAGAACCTTCATTTTCAAGTATTTTACGACGTTTTTAAAAGCGCTGAAGTCCTAATCACAAGAACGTTTTTCAGTCCTCCAAGAGGTCCTCAAAGTTCAAGGACTTTCAAAGACGTGTACAAACCCTGCGGTAGGAGAGGACGGGTACTATCACTACACTCGCATTACCAAAAAAAAAAAAAAAAAAAAAAAAAAGCAGCATACTGATGAGAGAGTCAAACTCTTAAACGACCAGAGGAGAGTAGTGGGTGGTGGGGAAGATCAGATAATGTTGCTTATAGCCCAGCCGACCGCAAAGGGCCACATCAGGGCTGTCATCACAGTAAAATCAACTCACAAGTCATTCATTCACACAATTCTTTAAAATACATCTTCTAAAAACCCATTCGAAAGTTTGTTAAAAAAAAAAAAACAACAAAAAAACTTTCCACTGTAAAATTTCAGATCCGATGAAAATGTTAATCTCTTTCAAGAACTCGCAGATCGCGTCAGGCTGAACGCCTCTGAACAAGGTTTTCATGGAATCTGCTGTAAAATGTTTGTGTTTCACATCATGCAAGTCCCAACACTCTAAAAGAATATGTTTCATTGTGAGTGGCGCATGACATGCAATGCACCATGGAGCTTCTTCGCACTTTAAAAGGTAGGAATGGGTAAAATACGAATATAATCCTATTAATAGAACATGGGAAATAGCCATTTCAGGAGAATGGGAATGGATGTCTAACACAACACCCACACTGTCAATACGGCAGCAATGAGGGACGGTGAAGGGGGTGGGGAATGGAAGGTGGAGCGAGGGGAGCAAGGGAGGGGGGAGCTATTTAACATTATGATCACAATATTATCACAACGGAAACACTCATGTAATCAACTCAGTGTGCGTTGGAGAGAGAGAGAGAGAGAGAGAGAGAGAGAGAGAGAGAGAGAGAGACACAAGACAAAATTCTTTATTTACAGGACGTGCCTTTTTACATCCAGTCCTCGCCCTGAGTAGGGCGCATTACCTACGCGCCATTACTATATTCACAGCATTGCAGTTAAATCAATTAAAAAAAAAAAAAAAAAAAAAGCAAAGAAGCAAGCAAAGCGGTCATGTAATCATAAAAGAACATCAAATGAAAATAGAAAAGAGATGAAAACAAAAAAAAAAAAAATAATAATAATTAACAAAAAAAAGAAAAAAAATGAGAAATAACAAAAATGAAGAGGAAGGAGAGAGTGGGGATAGGGAGTGAGGTGGGCTGGGGGAACATATGTAAATGTACTACAACGTACAAGATTAACATGTATGAAAACAGACAATAAAATGAATATGACAAAGTACGTACATATTTTTGAACACACACATACACGCACACGCTCGCACGCACAAGAGAGAGAGAGAGAGAGAGAGAGAGAGAGCGAGCAAGGCACATCATGTAATCATTTTTGTAAGGCATGAAAATACGTAGAGGGTATTAAGCATAGTGAGAAAGGGGGGGGGGGGGGGGGGGGGGGAAGAAAAAGAGAGAGAGAGAGAGAGACGGGATGGAAGGGAGAGGGAGTACAGCATGAAATATAATAATTTGAAATGGAAATGAGAGAGAGAGAGGGGGGGGGGGGGGGAGGGAGAGAGGGATGGGTGGTCTTCAAAGCATTACTCTAGTATTATCAGAACGGCAACATGTACATAACCATTCCACGAAATGCAAGACGAGGTCTATCACTATATTTACAGCCTAAAACTGGATAACCGTTCTAGGAGAGTTTAAACATAGAATCAGCCGAACGGCACATTCCTATGATCACAAAGGCAACACACCGACAACAGTCTGAACACAGTGCGGCAGAGTTCTCATCAAAGCCTGCTTCTGTATTACCAGAACGTCGACACTATGGACTACACAATCTCAGGAAAGCGTGGGGAGGATAAGGGGGGGGGGGGGGGGGGGGGAGGGGGGAGGGTCTAGCTAACGCTACTAGAATAGGAATCCCTTTCGCAATTCAAACTAAATGTGCGTTTGGCATCCGAGAATAATTGACTTATAATTAGGCTCGCTGACCATCTTTAAAAAGATTTCAAACTACGCAGAAATTCACTCGAATGAGTAACGAGGCTGAAATGTGCAAAGTTCAGGTATATTTGAATATGTTGGTACAGACTGTATAAATTGAATTTCTGCAGCGATACAAATTGATTCCGTTTATAACCACTCCCAATGACATGGGTCTATGGCCTGTTCATTAAATCATTCAGAGTTCTCTCTCTCTCTCTCTCTCTCTCTCTCTCTCTCTCTCTCTCCTTCTTCAAGACTGAAGAAGATGACGACTGAACGACAAATGGTCTCGCATTCGGATATCCTTCCACATTTTGATCGCTCAGAGTATCTAAACGGCAGCTCGCGAACTTAGAGTTTCATTAGGATACAGCGTTTTCGTTTTATCAATGCATTAAGCAAGAAAGGGAAATACTATTCCGCCGAACGAACGAGACAAATTACAAGCAGGAGTTTCGACCTTTTTAGGTCTTCTTCAGGCAAGATACAGAACAATTAGGACAACAAAAATGAATGAGCAATCACTTATCTTTCATAATTTCAGCGCAATTCAACGTCTGTCTTGCGCTGAAGTGATTGAAGATAAGTGATTACTCGTTCATTTTCGTTGTCCTAACTGTTCTGTACCTTGCCTGAAGAAGACCTAAGAGGCCCCAACGCGTCGTGTTTTGTCGTGTGATTCGTTTGTCCACGTTTTTTTTTTGTTTTTTTTTTGTTTTTTTGTTTTTTTTCGGTTCGCTAACATTTAGATTTGTTTGATCATATTAGAAGGAGTACACATTTTACTTTATATCATGATGTTTGACAAAATCGTCGTAATAAGAGAGAAGATGAGATGTAGCATGACGTTTGAATACCGTACGTTCTGTCTTTGGGGACTGCGGTCCAGAAAGCTCTCAACCTTCCCCTTGAACTCCAGTAAAAGCCACGACCCTCGCGTGCTGTGTACAATCTGATTCTCAACACGTGTTAGCTTAAAATCGGACTTTACGGAGACGAACATCTTTAACAGACGGTATGCGCGACCACTGTAAAAAGCAAACAAACTTTGAAAGAGGGATGGTACTGAATTTTTATGCTGTGGTCTCTCCAATCATAACATGTAGGTAAGTCTGGAGGTCTTCACGGGATTCACCCATGGAAGAAACTCAGCGTTATGCAATCTCAAGGGAGTTTAAACACCTTTCCAAAGACCACCTGATCAAGTAAGGCGAAGGCTTTACGCACAGGAACAAAACCAGAACCTTGATGCTAGGAAACACATGGCAGCAGAACACACCAAACAAGCTGCTGACAGTTCACAAATTGCTCTAGCTTCCCTCCATAGATTAACCAGAGAAAATTCTGGAAGCTCTTCTTTCCCAAGGAAAGACCCAGAACACTTCTGCACAATGATGTCAAGATGAAGCACCAGCCAGACACATACTGGGTGACGACTTTGGCTCCCAGTGCAACACAAAAATGCTGTTTCATCTTCCTATATGGCTAAACAGCGATCAAGACAGCAACCTACACACTATTTACAGCTGGGCTTCAGGGAAAGCACATCCCATCACAAAAAACTGAACTGACAGAAGGAATAGTGCTATCTCATGGCCTACCTCTTCAGCTGTGAAAGTTTCTATGACCAACTGCCCTTAAACACTTCCTAAACAAGTATTTTGTTCATCTTTCTTCACATATGATAAATAGTCATTGTGATGCTCAAAAAACACTGAAAGGTTGCTCTAAAAAAAAATCCGACAACTGAAATAGTGTTCAAAAATAAAAACACTGAAAATCAATGTTACAAAACTACACCAGATGTGTGTCATGTAACACGTACTTGAGGCATCTGAATGCAAAACTATCTCATGAAAAAAATGTCATTATATTTGCTTGGTGCTATGTAATGAATGCAGGTCTTTGTAAAAAAATCTTGTATTTTGTTTCTCAGAAACAGAAACAAAATCTCTTGGATTACTATCACTGGCAAACAACACAAACAGTATTTTGGGGGGTCTTACTGATTCTGCTTCTCTCAATATGATGTCAGATGTTTTTCAAACTGTCATGAAATATCTGACCTCAACTGTCTTACAACATGAATAAGCCCAAAGTCTTCAGACTCACTGTTATTGTAGTTCATGGTTTTCATAAAAAACCAGCTTACACAAGACCAGCTCAGATCATATTCTAGTTGGCAATGAGGTTTGTTCATGTTTGCTGGTAAAGAATATGTTCAATCACATCTAAAAATAAACAACTTTGCTAGTAACAAACATATCAATCATAACTGTAAGCAAACAACTTTGCTAGTAACATAGTATGTTCAATTACAATTGAAAACAAACAACATTGACGTGTTTGTACAGGCTGCTGGTCTGTCCAAATAGCTGACAGCATCTCTCTCTCTCTCTCTCTCTCTCTCTCTCTCCATCCTCAACAACAACAACGTCTTCTATTCCTCAATTACTTTGAAAACCAATTGAGCTTTCAGAACAAGAATACCAAATATGAATATTGCTTGTGTTATTGAACATGACTGCCTCATGAATCATGGTTTTCTTTTCTTCTGCGCACTATGCTGATAAAAACTTGTTATGATGCTTTCTTATATCCTCTTTCTGCTTATAAAATATTATATACTATGTTGTGTGTGTGTATGCGCGTATGCTCATGTGCATGTGTATTTGACAGACAGTTTTAGTGTGTATGCTAATAAGAACCATCACTATTTTGTTATAATCAGTACAGGTTGTAATAGTTTTTTTTATGTGCTAGCATACTTATAGTCCCTGAAGGGATCTGGGCCAGATGAAAAAAAAAAGCATCTTCTTCCTATTACCCTGGTGAACAGGATTTTCAGCTGATCTCTCCTGTTAAACTGTTAGAGTCTCTTGCTCGCTCCTATTCTGTTTCAAATAGAGATCATCAATCAATCAATCAACCTCTCGCTTAAAAACTATTGTAGTGTCTTGCTTGCTCCCATTCTGTTTCAATAGAGATCATCAATCAATCAATCAAACTCTCACTTAAACTATTGTAGTATCTTGCTCGCTCCCATTCTGTTTTCAATAGAGATCATCAATCAATCAATCAAACTCTCACTTAAACTATTGTATTCGTGTATTCTTGCTCGCTCCCATTCTGTTTCAATAGAGATCATCAATCAATCAATCAAACTCTCACTTAAACTACTGTAGTATCTTGCTCGCTCCCATTCGTTTCAATAGAGATCATCAATCAATCAATCAACCTCTCACTTAAACCTATTGTAGTGTCTTGCTCGCTCCCATTCTGTTTCAATAGAGATCATCAATCAATCAGTCCAACTCTCACTTAAACTATTTGTAGTGTCTTGCTCGCTATTCTGTTTCAGAAGAAACTATCAATCAATCAATCAACCTCTCAATGTCTTGCTCGCTCGGCCTATTCTGCCTCATTCTGCAAGTCTCTCTTTCTCACTTCACCGCTTTTTCTTTCTCACCATTCCCAACTGTCTGTCCTTCTGTCACTTTCTCTCTCTTAGACAGAAATGGACCAGAGCTACTCATCTGCATTGAAAATCGTGAAGGTAGAGGCAGATACAGAGCCAATCAGATCAACCAGGAAAGTGGTGGATGCCTTATGTGTGCGCACTGAAATGACATGTGAATGGCAACAATATTGATCGTATTCCCTCTACATCACTGTCAGCACCTGAATCCTAATACTGGACTCTGTTAGTACTGTGATGGTGTGGATGGGTAAGGGTGTGCAGGTGAAGACATGCAGATGGTGATATGTGCAGGAACCAAGGGACAGCAGCCAGTCAAGAAGGGACACAGAGGACGACGTGGAGTTTTTCTCCTTTTATTCTCCTTCCATACCAAGCTCAAAAACAGGAACGCAAACACTGGGAGCACTCTCTCTCTCTCTCTCAGCACTCAGCACACTGAGCACTCTCTCTGCATATACTCGGGACACTCTCTCGGGACACACTCTGGGGAACACCCTAGGCAACACTCTTCGCACTCACGCCGCGCCCGAAAATATATACAGCTTGTCCAGACGCAAAGGAAGACAACGCAGCGCCGCACGCAAAATGAGCCTCGCGAGACAGCAAATGACAAAATTTGTGCTATCTGTCGCAGCTTCTGCGTTGTCTAGCTCGCCGTACGTTCAAAGTATCCAAACATATTGATATCGATGAAAACCTCAGAACCCAAGGAATAAAAATGCAATAAGTCATATCTGACAATTCTGTGGGCTGTGTAAAGTTATGGTGATTAAAAGTCCGAGAATGAAGCCACTTTTAACGAGTTTACATCATATTTTCCTTTATTTCGATGAAAAAATACTGAACAGCATGAAATATTTTTGTAATGAATGAAAAGCTGGCATTTCGCTCTTTTTATACATATAAATTTCATTATCCAAGATGCCGTCCAAGCAGAGAACTTTGCGTTTAAAATTTGATAGAAAACACAAACTTGCTTTATCGTCACATGGCGTCGCCATGTGTTTTTAACACGATCTTTGATAAAAATGTTATTCTGTTGGAATGGTCCATCGGATGATAATTTTTGTATATTTTCGGTTGCTTCTATCATAGAAATGGAAGGTCAGGTTAGCGTCGCGGGGTGGGTTTTTCTGCCCCGACCGGCTCCTACCCAGAGTTGAGTTTGCTGCGGACTCAGTTGGGAAGACTGGGACCACACAGTCGAGTTTCATCCACTTAATGGATGCGTTTCTGAGAGTGTTGCTCAAATTTCCTGACCAACACTGCAGGTGTCTGTATCTCTCGGGCCTGGTTGACGCCGGGATATATTATGAAAGGAAGCGTAGAGAGTACAGCCCTGTCATGTAGTCTCAGACCGAAATGGAAATCCGTAGCATCATCATCATCATCATCCTCATTCTCATCGATCAGCATTAAAAAAAAAAAAAAGTCTCAAATTCTGTGGCCTTCATGCCCTGCTCTCATGGTGACCTCAGTTTCGATGTCCTCTCCACGTCTGTGGCCTTGGTTTGGTTCCGTCGGGGTCACCGGTATCGGCGAGTCCATGGGGGCTGTCGTTGGACGGACGTGGTGGCGCCCTCCGGAGGGAGAGCTCACTCACGCCGGCTCCGCGACTAAGCAATTATTGTCGTCAGTAGGGGGTTAGTAGGTGGTGTCCTGCGTATGTTAGATCAGAACAGGCGCGCCACTGAACACACCGAAGT
>JADBJO010019379.1:7500-33375 GCA_016801955.1 Conus betulinus | reverse complement strand
TCCCCTTTAGTAATCCTTTTTTATTATTTTCAAAACATTTTATCCTCATCCTCCTCTTTATTATCATCATCATTATAATTGTTACTATTAATATCATTATCATTAGTATCATGATTATTGTTTCAACTCGCAATGCTTCTTTCCCAACAGCCTCGTTTTCATTCAACATCCAGTTTTGCCCCCAGCTCGAGAAGGTGAGTGATTACTCGTTCTTCGTTTTCATTGTCCTGAATATTATCCATCTTGTCTGAAGGAGACCAACGACGTCAAAACGCGTCGTCGTGTTTTGTCTTGTAATTTCTTTGTCCTTTTCGTTCGGCGGAATGATAATAATTTTTCTGTTAAAACAAAATTCTGTTCGCCACTATCAGTGGAGTAGATCATTGTAACACTCTCTTTGTTGGTCTTCCTAAGCGTCTTCTTAAACGGACTTCAAAGAATCCAAAACAACGCTGACAGACTAGTATACAGTTTCTCTGAGTTGGATGAACATTGCAATGTCGCCTCTGTATCTCAATAAAAGTCAACTGGCTGCCATTTTCAGGATTAGCTTCAAACTTTTCACCGTGTAGTTTGTTGTCCTATCTGGTTCTGTACAGACTGGCTTCAAAACTTTCCACCCTGTTCTTTGTTGTCCTATCTGGTTCTGTACAGACTGGCTTCCAACTTTGTCCACCCACCTGTTCTTTGTTGTCCTATCTGGTTCTGTACAGATGACTTGACTTCAACTTTCCACCCTGTTCTTTGTTGTCCTGTCTGGTTCAGTGCAGACTGACTTCCAACTTTCCACCGTTCCACCGTGTTCTTTGTTGTCCTATCTGTTCCTGTACAGACTGGCTTCAAACTTTCCACCGTGTTCTTTGTTGTCATATCTGGTTCTGTACAGACTGGCTTCAAACTTGCCACCCTGTTCTTTGTTGTCCTATCTGTTTCTGTACAGACTGACTTCCAACTTTCCACCCCTGTTCTTTGTTGTCCTATCTGGTTCTGTGCAGACTGGCTTCAAACTGTCAACCCTGTTCTTTGTTGTCCTATCTGGTTTCTGTACAGACTGGCTTCAAACTGTCCACCGTGTTCTCTTTGTTGTCCTATCTGGTTCTGTACAGACTGACCACTCCAACTTTCCACCGTGTTCTTTGTTGTCCTATCTGGTTCTGTACAGACTGGCTTCAAAACTGTCCACCGTGTTCTTTGTTGTCCTATCTGTTTCTGCACAGGATTAGCTTCAAACTTTCCCAATACCTATACATTGCTCTCCTAAATGATTCTGTATCCGACTATGTATGTGAATTATTTCAGATTAACACACAGCTTTTCAATAAACACATGCCTTCGCCAGACGTTTAAAACAGACGTTTACAAATCCACAAAACGAGACAAGGTGGCAGCACACGCTTGGGAATCCAAAGAGAGGGGGAGTGGGAAAGGAAGGCGGGGAAGGAAGAGGTGGGTGGGTGGGTGTGGGACCAGAAAGAAAATGGAAGACAGTGAAAATTGTAAACAACAACAACAACAACAACTGAAGATGTGGAACTTACGCTGAGGTGAGGTTGACCATCACGCCTTTCTCAGCCTGGTAGTCCATGAAGAGCTGGGAGGGAAAAGGAACAGCCGTAGTCTTGGTGTCCACCACCGCGTCATCTGACATTCCCAGTGACATGGATTGTTTTCTACCAACGCCTTCGTGATCAGAGTCTCTGTATGCAGCAAATGTAAAGATCAACAACAAAAAGATAACAACAGCAACAGCAACGAGGAAAGAAAGAAAGAAAGAAAAAAAAGAAAAGAACAACATCAACAAAGAACATCAACAAAGAAAGAAAAAGAAAAGAAAGAGAGGGAAAAAAAAAAAAAGAAGAAACCGCGGGTGTTGACACATGTGTCTAGGATAATCAACCGTATCGCACGAGCGATAAAGCAAACGTGACCTGGACTTTACAAACACTCATCTGCAAAGTCTTGTGGAAGAGTCACTTTTGTCGTATAGGCCAACAATCTCAGCAAGTTTAAGATGTGAACACAGTTATAAAAAAAAAAAAAAAAAAAAAAAAAAAAAGAAAAAAATCTTAGTACCAAATGTAGCAGAAGCAGACCAGATCCAGCGATCCAGGGAAAAGCGTTGCGGGTGTGTGTGTGTGTGTGTGTGTGTGTGTGTGTGTGTGTGTGTGTGTGTGTTGGGAAGGAAGGAGTCGGGTGATTCCGGAACCTTTTTTCAAAGCTCAATTCCGAAAAAAGAAGAAAAAATTTTGAGAAAAAAAAAGAAAAAAAAAAAAAGGCCGCCTTAAAAGAAAAAAAATAAGGAAGTAAAAAAAAAAAATCAAGCAAATAAAAAAAGACAACAAAGGAAAAAAATAAAATGAAAAAAAAAATTGGTAAAGGCGGGGTGATGGAGGGGAAAAAAAGAAGAAGAACCGTTCCATCTGACTAAATTAAATATCTCATCTTAAAAAAAAAAAAAAATGAAATTCTGAGAAAAAAATGTTGCAGGAAAAACCCTGATCAACAAAAAGCTGTAGATATTGACATATCCCCACCCTACCCCCCTTCTACCTCATCAACCCTCCCTCCCAGCTCGGTTATAGTAGTGACTATACTTCTTGGCCGAAGGGACACAAATTCTACCTCCACTCTACCTCTCTCAGTTTCTGGATGAGTGAACGTCATTTGTTCAATGAACGAGAAAACGTTTGAAATCCCTCTTTGTGTTTGTTTGTGTGTGTGTGGTGTTGTGTGAGTGAGAGAGAGAGGAGAGAGAGACGAGGCTTGTGAGAGAGGAGAGAGGAGAAAGAGAGAGAGAGAGAGACTAGAGACTAAAAGGACTTTAATGACAAGAATCCAAAACCTTTATCAAGACACAGCTCTATGGATATAAAACACGGCTTTCAATAAACTCCAACTGACCGAAAGAGACAACATTTGAAAACACTTATTATTCTCAACAATAGCACTAGCAAAAGATGATCGGCAAACACAGGAACGCGACATATACCATCCTACCCACCAATCAACGGACCTCCAGACGGACAGATTGAGAAGCTTTGACAGACCCCAGATAGAGTCTACTCTCTCAGTTTGCGATAGGGACGTAGCAAAAGAGGACGTTCGGAAGAGAGGAGACTGAGGGCGCGCGAGCGCGTTGGAGGTGCCGGTGAAGGGGGAGAGAGGTGGGTGGTTGGATGAGAGGAGATGGAAGGAGAGGAGTCCCAGAGGAGAGAGAGGAGACGAGAGGATCGAGGATGAGGAGAATTTTTCCGGATGGAGACAGATGGACATGAGAGAGGGAGGAGATGCGGGATACGAGGAGGGGAGGGGGGACGAGATGGACGAGAGTGGAGGAGAGAGAGCTGAGAAGGTGAGCGAGAGAGGAGGCGGAGATGAGAAGAGAGAAGAGACGGAGAGAGAGATCGGAGAGAGAGAGAGAGAGCGAGAGAGAGAGCGTTTCAGAGAGGATACCCCAACCGCTCTCACCCCCCTTCCTCCCCCCACCCCCACACTGTCCATCCCCCAACCCATCACTAACTTACTTACCAACCATAGCAACAAAAAAACAGTAAACACTCCCACTCCTATAACATCTCCAGCTGCAAGGCCCCTCCCCAATCCAAGGACAATGCTGATTCGATCCCTGCCCCCACCCGCTTCTGAAGTGTGTAACTGAAGCCAGACTGCATCACTTGGTTTGGATCAGGGCACTTCAAGTGGTGGTGCAACCCGCACTGGGACACACCCCTGCCCTGCTCAAGAGGTGGTGCGCAGAGCGCAGCCAAGACCACCAGTTTTACTCATGCATTCACTCAGGATGATAGCTTGGGACGTTAGTTTAGGCATGGACAGTCTGGTTTAGAAGCAGTCCATGGAGAAACAGTCCATGGAGTTGTCTCGACCTCTTTTGGCATAGAGGTACGGGTTCGAATTTCGGTACAGGGGGATTTTTTCCATCGGAGTCAACGCTGGTTCTGACTCCCATTTCCCGTACAGTCCTTCGAATGAGACTATAAACACGCACGTAAAAATCCCATCACCAACTTTCGGAAGAGAAAGCCAGTTTGGCCGATATGGTATGGATGACACGTTACACATAGCATGCACCTTCCTCGAAGTTGGAGTATGTCTGTCTTAATGGAGACGGGATTACATAAAAAAAACAAAACAAAACCAAAACAAACAAAAAACAAACAAACAAAAAAAAAAAACGGTCATACACACAAAAGTGTCAGAATCTCCAACTCGATGAAGGTGGACCACTCAAGAAAATAAGAGTGAAGAAGAGAAGAGCCATTCTGGTCCAGAATTTGCTTTTGGGTAGAATGTTTTTCTGTACTATTTTGCCGGTCGAAATATTGTTGAAAAAAAAACGGTTATTACATTTGTTGTTTTTGTTGACATCTTCCTGTGTTGTATTCTGCAGATCGGAATGTTGTCTAATAAGAGGGGCCATTTTATTCTCTGACAACTTTATGTACTGTGTTCTGTTTATAATAGGGGTTATTTTTTCCTGATATATTTTTGCATTACGTGCTGAACAAATCGGTATGTTGTTTTGATAGCGGTTTATTTTTCCTGAACTATTTTTGCATTACGTTCCTGAAATCGGTATGTTGTTTTAATAAGGGGTTATTATAAGGGTTATTTTAGGACGCGGACGTCTTTCTGTCCCTGTTTCTGAAGGTGGAGATTTAGTTACCATACGGATTATGTCCTGACACACCTTCCTGTTCTGTACTCGCGGTCAAAAACGTTGTAACAACAGGGGTTTACTATTTTCTGACATCTTTCTGTCTTGCACCTTTGCAGGTCCGGCAGGTGCGGGTGCTGTTAGACTAGTTTTTTTTTCTTCACGCTAATGCTAGAACGATCGGGCATTGATTCGTCCTGAAAACGTTGTCTAGCCTCCACTGTAATTACTAAGCCAGATGTACCTGTGTGGGACTTCTAAAAATGCCACTAGTTTTTTCGCTTTACCATTTTCGTCCTTTTAGTGAAGTAGGCAGCGTGGAAGGACTCCATGACTGAGGTTGCCTTACTGATGGTTTGACAGTGCTTCAGTGTGACCCATTATGATGGGTCCAGCCAATGTCAACCTGGGTTATTACTCGCAGCCTGTGAGGTCTCGAAACAGCGGCTGCAGAGTTGAGAACTGGTAGGTAGAATAGTGGCTTGCAGCCAGCCTACTTGATCGTTTCAATCCATACCAGAAACTGGATCGTATCCCGGCTGACATTCAGGATTTTAACACTTACTGGCGTGTTCCACAATTATCTGCAACTTCCTATGGTTTCTCTCAACCTGGAATTCGTCTGGATGACGATACCCCATGGTATTCCAATGGTGGTTTCCCCTCCACGGTATATTCATGCATTTTGTCCAGGGTCAACATCCACATAACACAAAAGCTGGCTCCTTCAGTATACAGAGGATAACGATCACATGAGCATTCGGGAACTAGGTCAAGGAAGAAGCCTACCGCTTCGAACAGTGCATTTTTTAACACGTAAAATATAATCAAATACAAACATTTGCGTTGAAGGTTGGTTCCCAAAAACAATGCAGGTCGTATTCAAAATGTTACAATCAACTATTATTTGTGCTTTGTTGATTTTTGTTATTGGTATTTACCTCAACATAAAACTTAGTATTCCGTTATCAATGTAATGAGCGCATATTTAAACATGCATTCATTTGATGTGACTTAAGCACAGGTGTGTTTTTCAATGGTGATATGTGCCCTCATGAGGTTCTTCAAATAGCAAAATTGTAAACTTTGTTGATTTTGAAGACCTACTGCTATGCCACGGCTCCGCGGGTTCAGGTTCTTGAAATCGACCAGGGGGCAGGGTTTCGTCAGGGAAATTCGCAATGATTATTCATACCCTTGACAGAAGAAAAAGAAAGTGAATATTCGATTTTTAAGTTCTCGCAGAGATTTCCTTTCGCGGTGGAAAGGGGAAACGACCCCCCCCATTAACGGTTGGCTACACCCATCTCATAGTTGATTGCCACAGGGCTGCCAGACCCTTTGATGATTAAGAGCAGCTTGAATTCATCACATCATTTATTTTTAAAACATTGATGTTGGCATAAATAATTTCTCTTGTGGGAGTTTTCCCGGACCACAGAAAGGGGTCCGTTACCGTGTTGAGTGTTGCGTAAGGGGTTGAAATGGAGAAGGGCTGGAGCCACGACAGTCGAATTTTCATCCCTACGTCAGCGGAATGCGTCTAGTGACGTGTCCCCCCCCCTTTTTCTTCCTTCCCCTTTCCCCCTTCTTTCCCTCCCCCTCCTCCTCCTCCCCTCCTCTTCTTCCCCTCTTTTCTTCTTCCTCCTTTTTCCCTTCCTTCCCCCCCTCTCCCTCCCCCCCTCTCTTCTTCTCCCCCCCCTCTTCTCCTGTTGTTATTTTTCTCTTGCACATATCCTATTCCAGGTCTAGGTTTCTGTATTGCTATTGGTTGGCTGGCTTATTCATTTCTTTTGGTGATTACACCGTTTCTGTCGATGAGACCCTTGCATATTAAGAAAGGAAGTTATCGGCCATGTTTTCCTTACACCGTTGTGTTATTTGTCTGTCGTTGTGTTGTTTGCTTTTGTTGTCGTTGTCTATCCTTCGTTTTGTTCCTTTTTTTTTTCTCTCTTCTTCTTTTTTCTGTATTCTTGGCTAATTATAGGACTTCTGTCCTAGTCCGTCTTATCACAAAACAGCCTGCTCGATCTCGTACTTGCCACCTTCTACGGGTTCCATAATACAATGGATAAGCTGGGTGCCCCCATGAGTTTTTGCACTCCACATTACTGTTCCTGTGACTCGTTTTTTGATACACCTGGTCACACAGGGGCAGCCAAAACTTCCGATCTCGGGGATTTCGCCCCGCGAGAGGAGACCCGACGGATAATTGTTCTGCTAGGAGCTTGCACAATGAAGACATTATCCACGCAGAAAACTATGCTGTAGAATACAACATGATGTCTTCAGCCATTGTGTGTATAAACCCCCTATGTCAATTGGTCTGACACAGCCTTAAGCAAGCACGGTTTCCAGCCCGGGTCATATTAGTACCGGTGACCAGCAACAGAGCTCCATATCATCCTGCCGTGCTCATCATTCAGCATCGTTCTCCTTCCTCTTTGAACATCGTTTAAATTCAAAAGGGAACATGAAAAAGTCCTAAGAGAAGATTGCCCTGCTGTTCTGGTGACTTTAGTTTGCTTCATTCACCCTCCCCCATACATGTCCGTGGCGAAGCTTCCCGCCACAAACTGTCGGCACACTTGTTTTTTTTAGTGCAATGAGCTATGGGCAATTGTCGTGGACGGAGTAGGTGGTGGTTGCCTCGTCCAGAGAGAAAGACCTCTGCCGGCTGGCTCTGCGGTGTGAGCAAATTGTCGTCATTTGGCAGTTGAGAAGATGGCGGGTCGTGCAAGTGCTGGGTCAGGTCAAAGAACAGGCATCACTGAACGTGACTACCGACTGGCACACCAGGTGTGTTGTCCCCGTGGAACTTTTGCCTGATGACGACACATGATGACTGCTCCGACGTGAAACTGCCGGTGCAGGAACAGCCATGGGGAAAAACCTAGGAAGGAAAAACATGGTCTGTGGGTGGGTAGGGAAAAGGAGGGTGAGGGGGAGGGGTTAAGGAGCTGAAAGAGGGGCAATGGAGTAACGTGGAGTATGGGGAAGGGGGGTTGGGGGGGAGGAAGGGGCACGGAGGAGGACGAGGATGAAGAGGAATGAATTAAATGACCAAGATGAAAATAAAATCATACAAAATTAGATAGAATGGTAAATAAGACATGATAAAAACAAATAATAAATAAATGATTAAATAAACAACAAACGAATAAATCAATCATCAAAACAAACAATGATAAGTAAATAAGGCATGATTAAAATTAAAAAAAGAAAAAATAATAACACACGATAGCTAATTTGAAGACAGACAGACAACAGACAGAGAACTGACCCCCACCCTTTTTTTCGTAGCAGTCATACAGCTGCATGCGAGAGCTAGTGTGGGAAGATGGGGATTGCCTGAAAGAAAAGCAATGACAAGGACAGGAAAATGAAAACGATGTCAGTGTCCGAAACAGCGACGCAAAACCATGCGCACTTCCGCTATTTTCATGCCTGTGAATAACTACGCGTCCTTCAGGCGCTTGGTGTGTGTGTGTGTGTGTGTTGGTGTGTGTGTGTTTGGTGTGTGTGGTGTGTGTGTGTGTGTTGTGTGTGTTTGTGTGGTGTGTGTGGTGTGTGTGTGGTGTGTTGTGTGTGGTGAGCGTCTAAGTTGTGTGTGTGTGTGCTGCGTGGCTCGTGCGTGCATGCGGTGTTGTCTGGTGTGTATACTACGTTTTCCGCCGGAATTTTCTACGAACAAGTCTTGTCACTTTTCAATCTAAAGATCGCCTCTCAGTAACAAGAGATACTGATCTTACAAATAATTTCTGTTAAGTCTGATAAAAAAAAAAAAATCAGCTCCGAGTTTTGAGGTTAGCCAATGTGAAGATCACGGTAATGGAAACTTCCTAATCTAACGTCAAATGTTATTAAGTCTTGAAGCAAATCAATCTCAACCACGTTGGAGTTTACGTTCAGGTTGGCCAGGCAAAACAGACGTGCGGCGATCTAGCACAGGGGCCGGGAAACACCTCGCCCCACATAACCCTATGCCTGTGTGCGGATAAGGGAAAGACTCTTCATACCAATGCTTGAACAGTCATTCTTGGACTGACGGGACACAAGAGTTGTTTTGGCCCGATTTCGATCCGATTTTCAGCAACAGTGATAACGTTTTTAAAGAAGAAAAGAAGAAGAAGGACGAGGAGGAGGAGGTTGAGGAGGGAGGAGGAGGTTGAGGAGGAGGAGAAGAAGAAGAAGAAGAAGGAAGAAAAGAAAGAAGAAGGAGGAGGAGGAGGAGGAGAAGAAAGAAAGAAAAGAAGAAGAAAGGGAAGGAGAAGAAAATGGAGGATTCATCCTCACCTTCAAACGTATTTTGTTCTTCGACTGAAATCGTTTTGCACGAGCAGCTGCTGAAGTTTGGCTTCATCATAATGCCAATTGATTCCAACAGTGCTATCACATGTACAACAACAACAACAACAACAACAAACAACAACAAGAGAGAAGTCTGTTCTTTCATAAGTAAAACCCGTCCCCATCTCCCCCCAGACATAAACACACGCATTAACAACAGTTTATATAAACATATTTATTCCGTGATTCGGTTTGTGATAAAGTCCATCTTACTGACTATGGAAACATCTTAGGGTTCGGGGTTTTTGTTTTTCAGTCTTTGAAATTTCATTATTTTCAAAAGACCATGATAAGCTTTGACGCAAAGTTGTAGTAGGTAAAAGTACCTCTCTATCTCTCTTGTCTCTCTCTGTCTGTCTGTCTGTCTGTCTGTCTGTCCTCTCTTAGCACGCGTGCTCTTTATGTTTCCCATCATCCTCCGCCACCTCGGATCCCTTCCAGTTCTGCGCTTCCGCTACAACGGCAAAGACATGTCCAAGAACTTGGAATCCCTGCAATGCGGACAATTGTAATTGTGACGACCACCGAAATTCAATTGACGGAAAGGGGTGAGTTTGTGAGTGATTGCTTTGGCTGGCTATTGATAATGACGTGCAGGGGCTCTCACAGACCCTTAAACAGCGCCGCGAACCGGTGAACTGAGTTGTGATACTTTTTTTTTGGTTTGTACGATGTGATGTTTGGGGTGTTATGCATTTCCTTTTATAATATGCGTTTTTTTTTTTTCTTTTTTCTCCTTGTTTTTGGTTTTTGTGTTTTTTTTTAAACTATGACTTGTGAGATTACACTTCAAAAGGCGGTGACAGCCCGGATATGGCGACTGTGCGGTTCGCTGGGCTCGGATGTAAGCAAAACGGTACCGTTACCTTACCTACCTTTATAATGTACTGATACATAGGATTTTTTTTCTTTTTAACGAACGAAACTGTCTTGCCCAGAAGAAACGTACAATATCTCCGACGGAACGGTCGTGCAGTTGCAGATGCGTTAGTGCCAAAGGACACGTGCTCCCACATGCAGTTGAAGAAAGTGTAACGGCTGAATGTGTTGAAGCTTGGAGCGGGGGTCGCCGGAGCGTTAGGTCCACACAGTCCCTTGCCTCCCATGGAATTGTAGGGCTTGGGTAAGAAGATGTACTGCAACAAACTGGTGGTAGTGTACTGTGTTCGGATGGCGCGTGCGCGCGCAGCGCGCGTGTCGCGCGTTGTGTCGTGTGTGCGTGTGTGTGTTTGTGTGGTGGTGTGTGTGGTGTGTGTGTGTGTGTTGTGTGGTGGTGTGTGTGTGTGTGTGTGTGTGTTTGAGGGGGAAGAGAGACAATTGACACTTTGGGACACTTTTGATATTTTGATTGTCATTACCACAAGAGGTCTTTGACAGGGGGGGGGGGGGGGGGGGGGGGGGGGGTAGGGGAGGGGGGGGGGGGGGGGGGGGAGGGGGGGGGAGGGGGACGGTAACAGAAGCAAATACATTTCCCTCTTCCTTTCCTGCAAACAAAATAGTACACGTTTTCATTCCTAGTGTGTATCAAATCCAGAGTTACCAAAAACAAATAAATTAGCACAGGAACGTAATGCAGTAAAGTTAAAAAAAAAACACAAACAAAAAACAAAAAAACAACTTAAGACTGACTCGACCATCCACTCAATCAAATGATGACATTGTATTTTTACTGATCTCTTCAACATGCTCGACCATCCACTCAATTAAATGAACCATTGTATTTTACTGATCTCTTCAAAGCATGCGCTGAATGATTCTATTTCATTCAGATATCTTTTATAATGTATTATCTTAAATTTCACTATCGTTCATCTGCCTAATTTTTCAATGCTTCCGCTGTGAATTTCGAAAACTGATTTAAATTACAAGTTCATCATCTGATGATAACAGCGACATTTTGTCTTTTGGCTATATCTAACTGGAAAAATGCAACAATTTGTCCGCAATTCGTGATAAGCAGTACAGTGGAACAGAAAGTGTTCTTCGTCATCAATAATGTGCCTACATGCAGGACAAGGAAGGAGATTCTGTGGATGTTTCACATTCAAAACCACTTTTGTTCGCATTAAACTAAAAGTTCTCAACCTAAAATCTTGCTTAATTTATTCTGTGCCATTTATCTGTTATAACATTGACAAACTTTTCAGGAATGGGACACATTCCTAAATGAGGAAAAAACCAGCGATATTTTTTTTCTTTACTTTCCTATCTGCGTGCCAATTCTCTTTAAAAAGAACAAATAAGCCTGTTCTCTAAATTCCGCAATGAATGTTGCACATTTCCTACTTCCTGGGTCATCCAAGGGACTATTCCAAAACCCTGTTCTGAAAGGACTTTCTTTACTTTACTTATAAGCCCAGTTTCTTTTACTTTTTCCATTTCTAGAAGTATCATATCATAGGCTTGTCCTGTGTCTGCTCAAACGGGACTGGGGAAGCTTCAAGATCTTCAACCAGTACTTACTACATTTCAACAACATGGTACTTATATACAATGGGTATCTGCCCATTTCTCCATTATAAAGCGGTGTTGGATGAATGAATGGGTACTTGAAGGAAACGCTTCATAGCATACGTATGTTTTTTTTTTCCATCTGCGAATTTTCATGTAAGCCCCAAATTTTCAGCTGCCATAAGTAAGAAGAGGTTTTATCTAGTGTATCTCAAACATTTTCCAAAATATACCACAGTCTGTACAATTCAGTTTCTCAGGGATTTCAGAATTTCAATAGTAACCTTTTTCCCTTTCATCAGGAGATTCTTCCATGCGTAACGGGAAAGTAATTTTGTTGAAAAGGAGAGCGCCTGTGAGAGGGGAGGGGAGCGATGAGAGAGGAGAGACGATTGTGAGGAGAGAGACAGAGCCAGGAGGGACGACAGACAAACACCCCACACACACCACACCCACCACACCACACACACACAAACCAACACATACGCGAGCGGCGCTGTGGCTCGTTCTTCCTACTCATAAACGATGGCGATGCGCTTTAAAGCCATTTTTCTTTTTAAAGCAGTCCTTCAGGCACCACAGACTACTGGAACACTCTTGTGCACTGAAAATCAAATATCGTCGAACACACACTTTTCCCACATTCAAGCTATTTGCTAAGGATACTCTATCGGTATGCAAACTAACAAGAACGGGACGCCATGAGGTGGAACGTATACACTTTATCGCCCGTAACACCACCCCCAACGACACCCACCACCCAACTCAGTCAGTGTTAAACGGTCAGCGTCACAGTGGCAAAGGTCGGCACAAAAGCCCACGGTTGTTTCCAGGCCCTTCCAGCCGAACGGAAGCCCCACACGGTTCGTGAATACATGAGACCTGGTTGTGATAAGAGAACAGGTGACTCGGTAGCTATACTACATTTGCGCAGTAGCACACAGGTACGCCAGACCATAACGTGCAATGAATCATGTGCTGCTATTCACTGTCATCCCCCCCTCCCCAGTTTTTAATTAGGCTTAGTTTAAGGCTTATCGTAATGTGTTCAACGGACCGCACAAGGACGCAGCGTTGTGTTGCAGGGGAACATTAATTCATTGAAATGGTACACGAAGATGCTGGCACGGATATACACCGATTACAACTCCTGGAACAGGGCGAACAGGCAGATCTCTTAACTGTCTATCTTGAAAACAAACATCGGGCACACGTGGCAGTGCCACAGGTCCTAGATTCTCCAGTCTCATAAACTTTTTTGTGGATTTCTTTTTAGAAAAGTCGGTATATTTTAGGGCGACCAGCCGAAATACATGCTTGTTTCCCCCCCCCCCCCCCCCCCCCCCCCCCCCCCCCCCCCCCCCCCCCCCCCCACCCCCCCCCACACCCTTCTCCCCCCCCACCCCCCCCCCCCCCCCCCCCCCCCCCCCCCCCCCCCCACCCCCCCAACCCCCCCCCCCCCCCCACCCCCCCCCCCCCCCCCCCCCCCCCCCCCCCCCCCCCCCCCCCCCCCCCCCCCCCCCCCCCCCCCCCCCCCCCCCCCCCACCCCCCCCCCCCCCCCCCCCCCCCCCCTCCCCCCCCCCCCCCCCCCCCCCCCCCCCCCCCCCCCCCCCCCCCCCCCCCCCCCCCCCGTTTCCCCCACCACCACCCCCCCCCCCCAACCCCCCCACCCCCCCCCCCCCCCCAACCCCCCCCCCCCCCCCCCCCCCCCCCCCCCCCCCCCCACCCCCACCCCCCCCCCCCTCCACGCTCGCATTCCCCCCCCCCCCCCCATCCCCCCCCCCCCCCCCCCCCCCCCCCCCACCCCCCCCCCCCCCCCCCCCCCTCAGCTAGCATTAACATCAACCAGTTCAAGGAAACTCAGGGAGGGGCAGCCGCTCCCACTCCTCCCCCTCCCCAACCATCCCCGCCCCCTTCCCGCCCCCCAACGTTCCAACGCCACTGATGACAAAAGTATTCGGTATAGGGGGATTTTCCCCTCGGAGTTTAACATTGGTTCTGACTCCATTCCCCATACAGTCCTTCGAATGAGACTATAAACCGAGGTTCTGTGTGTGAACGAACGCACAACATCTTGCACACACGTAAAATCCCATCACCAACTTTCGGAAGAGAAGGCCAGTTTGGCCGTTAGTAGGGATGACAACGTTACACATAGCATGCACCTTCCCCGAAGATGGAGTATGGCTGCCTTAATGGCGGGATAAAAAAAAAAACGGTCATACACACAAAAACTCCACTGCCTGTCTTATACAGGCAGTGTCGGCAGGAGTAGTATCAGCCTGCGTACGCAAAAAGAAAGCAAGATGACAAAAGTACAAAGAAGTCTGACAAAGGACTGGAGGTTGTGCGCTACTTACGTTAAATGTTGGCTTGTGGCACGCGAAGATACAGCAGGAGGGTGTCCACAAAAGCCTTCATCGCAACTTCTGACTGCTCGCTGAAAACAGAAGACGGAATGCACAGGAGACGAAACGCTGCAACCACGAGGATGACACAAAGACAACAATGGGGATGATTTTGACGTTGAGACATATCTAAGATTCAAGAAACTTTCTGATGTAAGTTCTCCATAAATGAAGTACTTATTCACTGCGTTCAGATTTTCTCTCTCTCTCTCTCTCTCTCTCCTCTCTCTCTCCTCTCTCTCTCTCTCTCTCTCTCTCTCTCTCTCACACACACACACACACACACACACTTATATGTTAATGGCACAGCTTTGGCATGCATTCTTTCCATCAAGAGTTATTCAGCAGTCTTAAAGCTCTACCTTCAACCGGTTAGATTTCCAAAAGGTACACCAGAACATGCATACTTATTAATACATTAATAATACCTGTCGATACTAACCAATACATGTAAAAAACACTCTGTTGACAATCAAAGGCAGTTATGTTATTTTTCAACTAACATGTTTCCGTTATACTATCAACACATGTAGTTGCTTTGATCTCATACCATGAGCCAGTTCTCATTGCAGTATAATATAGCACCATAAGCAGGTTAAAAACGTAAGCATGAAAAGGCTGTCACTGCTAACGACGAGTGCAGTTCATTTTCAGTTAACTCTCATTAGATTTTGTCAAGCACAGTATCTATGTTAACAACCAAATCGTACCATGCCGGGACGTCTTTATAACACCGATTTTTTTTTTAAATCAAAACGCCAAAAATGTACAAAAGTAAGTATTGAATTCTGTTTATCAATGAGCATAAAATATACAACTCTTTGATTTTATTTGTTTCAAATCTTTAATGTATTTATGAATAAAAAAATTACTCTGTATCAACATTGATTTCTTTTATTCATTTATTTTTTTACGGAAAATAATTCATTGATGCTTTGCGTTAAAATCATTTTTTATGATCATTAAACAACTTAAATGATCTTCCCTGGAGCGCCTCCATTCTATTTATGGTTCATGTTGAAACCTGGTTATACACATCTTTTCTTGCAACACGCACACACACACATACCGGCATTAACCATCTAATTCAGCACCGATCAACTAACTATAGTGTCGGAGCATGGCGAAAAGTGACATATTCTTTCCCACAATCTTTACTAAAAAAAAAAAAAAAAAAAAAAAAAAAAAGGGTCCTAAGGCCTTTTACAAACGCAGAGAAGAAATGCCTTAGAAGAATACATTGCTATAGTTGTTGAAACCTGTCAACTTTTATGAAGACTTGATATTGCTATGAATAGTAAACTGAAACCAAAGTCCATAAGATAAACCATACCCTTTTATCTGGAAGAAAAGTAACAGAAAACAGAACTATAAACTTTTGCATTATATTTCACGAATGAGCATGACATTTTTGACTTAATTTGCAATGAACAGCTGATGTGTTTTTTGGGCTATTGTTGTTGTTGGTTTAATATATTTTAATCTGATATTTTACACAGCTTCCTTACCTTTGTACTGTGAGGTGGCTGGTTGGTTAGTTGGCTGGTCATTCGTTGGCTTATAAGCAGTTTTCCCCCCTTTAACTTAGGACCGGCAAGTAAATCTATATTTTGAGTTGAAGGTTTGTGTTAATATTGTATGATGCATAACAAGAATTTGCAAAAAAGTGTGTTGAGGGTTTAAATCGAACATGCAATTTGAAATTTTGATTTGAAATTTAATTGTAACTGGAGTTGTAACATTGACCAGAAACCCTCGTAGGCATGTTTCTCTTATCACAATATTCTTTCCCACGAACACATTTTGAACAAAAATGTCACACCCCATTTTCATTTTCCCCGTTCTTCAGGCTCGCGATAACTAAATCGTATCCATTGCTTCTCTTGAAGGTGGAGCAGCGTGAGGGAGGACGAGCCCAAAACATGTCCCAAACCTCGGTCTGTACATGCTCTTCAGACACAGCTGAGATGATGACACTGGCTCCTATACATTATAGCTTACCTCGTTGGTCTCTTAATGGTGTAACAGCGTGAAGGAAAACCAGCCCAAAACGTGTCCCAAATCTTGGTCTTCCTCAGACACGGTTAGGTGATGACACTGGCTCCAATACATTATAGCTTACCTCGTTGGTCTCTTATGGTGTAACAGCGTGAAGGAAAACCAGCCCCAAAACGTGTCCCAAATCTTGGTCTTCCTCAGACACGGGTTAGATGATGACACTGGCTCCAATACATTATAGCTTACCTCGTTGGTCTCTTAATGGTGTAACAGCGTGAAGGAAAACCAGCCCAAAACGTGTCCCAAATCTCGGTCGTTACATTTCTTTCGGGACACGGTCCACGAGAGTTGATCTGCCACAGCGATAACTTCGTCAGGTGAGAAACTGGCGGCGGCCATGACTTGCTGCAGCGTTACGTTGCTCATGACGCGTTGCACGTGCGGGTCGCTCCAGTTCAACGAGGACCTGTTGGAGAAGAACTGCTCCAAGAGGAGCGGCTGTGGCAAGGTCTGGAGACGCTGACGGTCCAGAGGGTCCTTGAGGCAGATGGAGACCGCGGGGAAGAGGAGGCCATTGCCCTGGGACGCGGTGACTCTGGTGGTGTGCGGGTAACTGAAGTAACGCTGGAACTGACTACTGAGCGTGTAGATCAAGAAGCCTGCCATGGACAGCACAAACAGCAGCCACATCATTCTGCTAACACACAAGCACACGCGCGCGTGCACATACACATACATACATGCGTACGTGCGCATGCACGCACACGCACGCACACACACACGCGCACACATACATACACACACACAAATGCGAAAAAAAATGCACGTGTGCTCGCACACACACACACACACACACACACACACACACACACACACACACACACACACACACACACACACACACACACACACACACACGCGCGCGCGCGCACACAAACACACACACACACACACACACACACACACACACACACACACACACACACACACACACACACACAAAGAAAATGATGTTGGCAAAAATCGTGTTGTGAGCATAAACTCTGCGCAATACTTAAATATTCCACTATTTCTTATAGATTGCCACTGTCTTTACAGGATTATTAAAAAAGAAGAAGGAGAAGGAGAAGAAGAGAGAGAAAAGAAAGAAAGAAAAAGGAAAAGAAAAAAAGAAGCGTGCATCGACAAACAGTGACATGTGGTTTGTTGACCGAAGAGAATGGTCTGAGGAAGTGTTTACTGTGACATATATGACCAAACCAAACCAAACAACAACAACAACAGTGATGTATGTAATGATAAGAATTGTAATGATAACAGTCATGAAATGATGGTGATAATAACTATAACAACAAGAACAACAAAACTAATTCTACTCCGACTATTAAAAATGATAATTGCTGATGATGACGATGATGATGATGATGATGATGATGATGATGATGATGATGATGATGATGAGAAAATACTGATATTGATTGACAATGTTGATGATGTTGGTAATAATTAGCATGACCCATGCACTGCATAAAATTGTGGCATTGCTAAACAAAATGTGTAAATATGCATAAAAACGCGTTGATTACACACACACACACACACACACACACACACACACACACACACACACACACACACACACACACACACACGTGTCAGTAGGTATTTTTTAATCATCAGTCATAGGGTTACATCTTTTATTTTCCGTCTTTTTTAAAAAACTTTATTCAATCATCGTTTTATTTGATTTTTCTAAAAATTTACTTTCCCTATCGTTGAGTGTTTGTGTTTATTTCCTCATTCGTTTTTAGACACTTCTTGTATACGCAGAGAGAATCTACTGGATTTTGGAGTTTCCTTTTTGGTTCATTTGAAAGTGCTTCTCATCAGCAGATCACCAGAATCCAACAGCAAGCCTGTTGACTTCTTCACAAAGCGAAACAATGGTCGCTTAATTAATGGTCCTGCTGACCTACACATTGGAGGGACAACAAAACCCAAGAGAGCACACACCAGTGAGAGATTACATCTCGTGCCCTCTTCACCATAAATACATGTACGTCTTTTAAAGTTGTGTATTCAGTTAAGACTAAACCTTTTTATTTGAGTTTCAAAACGGAGTGACTAAGGACGGAAAATGAAGCAAAATTTGAAAAGAGATGGGGTGGGTTACCGCCAAGGACACAGACAAACAGAGTGTATTCCTGTACTGTGTGTGTCCTTGGCGGTAATTTACTATTTGGCCTCATTCAGATGGTTGGATATCGGCAACAGAGTTGGCCGGGTTACCTCCAAATTTCGTGACGTTTTGCTTTCATGATGTGCTGTGCGCCATGAAGCGTGGTTTCCGACAGGAAGGCGGCCGACTCCTCCCGCAGAAGTCTGGACAAGGGAGGAGACTCGGTCTTCGTCACCTGGTCGTCTTGCCGTGCTGACATTGCCCAGGCAAGTTCTGCAACAAAGCGGGGTGTTTAACATTTTATTATGTTGTTGTTTTTTTTTTTCTCCTTGTAGCCATGTGACCAGTAAACGCTTCGATACTGTGCAAAATAACTGTATGATTGTGTGCTTGTAGTGCAGAGTCAGTAGGAAAATATTAATTGCCTAAAACACGTACTTTAATACAAGGCAAGATATCTTAACTGCTGTGATGTTTTGTTGTGTAAACGGGAATGAATTTGTTCTTTTTTTTTAGCAAAGCCATGTGCTGCAGGTGTCATTTGGACAGAAAAATCCAGTCTTGGGCTTTGACACACCACAAAGATAGACACGCAGAAATAGAATGATCACTGTCGCTTTTTTTTTTTCCTTTCCTTTATTTTTCAGATAAATTTTCACACAGACTGATGTCACTCACAGCTTTGTTTGCTACAGTTTGACGGACATACCTGAGGACGACGTTGCCTCCATGTTGCTGATTATTTCCTCCACACCTATCCGGCCAACAAATCAAGACGGATTTCTTTCCACCACAGCTATGGAACACCCCATTGGGTCCAGCTGTGGCAGTGTCATGTACAATGCCTCCAAATTCCTGACACAAATATTGGGACCTTCAGTTGGGCAGACCGAGCACCACATAGTCAACAGCACAGATTTTGTACAGAAGACGGAAAACCAGCAACTGGCTCCAGGGGAGAAAACTTGTCTCCTATTATGTTTGTGCGCTTTTAACTAGTATCCATGTACCCAAGGCTCTCCAAGTCATTCGGGAGAAGATTGAGGATGACTACCACCTTCGTCACCGGTGTGAATGCACTACAGAACAGGTGCTAGAACTGTTGGAACAGTGCCTCACTAGCACCTACTTTTCGTTCAACCATGAGTTCTACCAGCAGAAACAAGGAGCTGCCATGGCTTCGCCAGTATTTCCAGTGGTAGCCAACCTGTACATGGAAACATTTCGAAAAAGTAGCCCTTGTGACTGCTGCCAACCCTCCCAGCATGTGGTACCGCTATGTGGATGACACCACGTCCCGCATACAGGAGACGCAGGTTGACGGCTTCACCACTCACCTGAATTCCATTGACGACAGTATCCAATTCACTTCGGAAAACTGAAGCAGAAGGGAAGATCCTGTTCCTGGACACTCTCATCACCCGAACCCATGACGAACGGGTGGAGACCACCGTCTATAGGAAATCCACCCACACTGACCAATATCTGAACTTTCACTCTAACCACCCTCCCAGCACAAGAGATCTGTTGTCAACACCCTCATGCACAGAGCCTCTGTGCTGTGTTCCAATAAGGAGGAAGAGCTGAAAGAAGAACGCATCAAGACTGCCCTTTCAGCTAATGGATACCCTGCATGGATGTGGACAACCTCGAGTTCGCTACCCTTCTTCTACAGATACGGACAGTGTGAAAGTGGGGATCCCTTACATTTAAAGGAGTCTCAGAGCGTCTAGCCAGGACCTTCCAACAACATGGATGCAAAGTGTTCCACAAAAACCCACCAACTCCCTACGCCAGCAACTGACCCATGTCAAAGACAAAACGGACCCCCTCAAGCAGTGTGGTGTAGTGTACCAGGTAGGGTGTCAAGACTGTACCCATACCTACATTGGCGAGACAGCAAGACCACTCACCACCCGTCTACAGGAACACCAAAACCGATCTACTTCTGCCATACATGAACATCTAGCCACAGGCCCACAGTTTCAGCCCCTAAGAAACCAAGATCTTATCTACAGAGCCCTTCCTCACAAAAAGAAAAGTTAAAAGAAGCCGTCGAAATCAAGACCAGACGCCCCTAGCCTGAACAGAGATCAAGGCTTTGAACTTCTCCCCATCTACAATCAGATCGGACAACCGTTCACCCCACACAACAGTCGTCCCACCAGGTCTCGCTGTCACAACAGCAACAGTGAGCTGAAGAAGACAGGGCGACCCTGTCCTGTCGAAATATTCTCCAAGTAAGTTTTTGATTCTGAGTCTATAACTGCGTTTCTAATGGAACACCTGTTGTAAATTGAAATATTGAAGCTCTATGAAGTTCACGTTTGATTTTGTGTGTGTGTGTGTGTGTGTGTGTGTGTGTGTGTGTGTGTGTGTGTGTGTGTGCTAGACTGAACTCGGCTGGAATTCTTTTCAGCTGCTTTTTTCATTACTTTTAAGGCTCTGGTCCTCCTGTTGAGAGCTGCTTCATTAGGTCATAAGACAAATGCGTGCATAAACACCAGTGCTACATCTATGGCGAGGTTCTGTGTTCCGAAGCCAGATTTTCTCAATCTGCTGCCTGCCATATTTCTCACTTGTGTAGACGTGAGGTTCACCCCCTCCTCCCCCCCCCCCCCCCCCCCCTTTTTTTTTTTTTTTTAAAGTGAATTCGAACAGAATCATTTGTTTTGATAAACCTGAGTGGAGTACAAGGTTATCTCCGGTCTCATGCCGCTCTTTGTGAAGACCAAGAGGCCAGTACCTATGGCTTTTCTTGCCAATCGCGATGAAGTTTACTGAATTCGACGAACCACGCATCCCGGCATTTGTTTCAAGATCTAGACATAGAAGAGACAGAGATGAAAAATGATTTTTTTTTTCTTAAGCACCGTCTTTCCGTTTCAAATCCACTTCAGTATGGCCAAAAGCAATGTTGTCGTAAAGGGATAAAGGTAAAAACATTATGTATATCCATCATTTTTTTTAAACCCATACACCAAACACGATAATGTGCTCTGACTAGCAGAAAGAATCGCCGGTACTATCACCCGATTTCTTGGTCAAGTAGGCGTGATAATGTGACTTTACGTCATCAGTTCCCTGCAGTATATGTTTTTTTTGTTTTTTTTTTTTGTTTTTTTTGTTGTTTTTTTTTCCCAGTGTAAAGTCGCGTTTGAAATGGTGCTGGTTTCTCTTCCCTTCTTATCGTATTTTCATCGCCTTCCATTCAAGGTCGTCGCTGTTTTGCCTTTTTTTTTCTTCTGTAGTTGCTTTTTAGTCCGGCTAGTATTACTTCTTAAGTTTATAGTCCAGTGTCTGAATTACTTTGAGCTTCTTGCAAAATAAACAAACATACACGCAAATCATATTCTCGGTTTTCACAGTAAATGAACAGTTTGTCTTCCTGGACTGTATCTGTTGTTCGGGCCTTCTTTTTCCCTTTGATTGTAACCAAAGCTCTTGCGGTCTTTTAATCGTAAACATTTACAAGTATATATCGATCGCTGCTGACGGAAAAGATTTGCAAGTAAACGTGAAGAATTCATAAAATGGACGGTCTGACGAAGCACACGCCGTTTTGCCCTCTGGAAACCATATTCATAATGAATAAAAGGATTGGGATTCAATCTCATTACCATGGCAACCTCGCTTTCAAAAACGCGTGGTGAGGGGAAAGCAAAACAAAAACAAAAAATATACAACAACAAAAAGATGGAAAGGGGAAAGGGGGGAATGGCACGGAGCATGCAAGGAGTTCATTTTCGTGTTTTTGTACTGTTACCTGTCAGCAGAGGAGGGCAATCTGTATGATGAAACTTCCTTTATCAGTGTGCCATGACAGCCAGTGCAGTACTGTGACTACGTACGACCTGAACAGCCACTTTTCCTCCGGATCACAACCATTGCCACTCGATCGTCAATACCCCCCTCTCTACCCCCCCCCCCACCCCCCACCCAAACAAACCCTCCCATGACCATTACCTTTCTACTTTCTTTTCTTTATCTACCAGCAATATAGTTCACACCCACACACACACACAACACACACACACACACACACACACGCACACCACACACACACGCTCACCCACACACACACTCACACACACACACACACACCACCACACATATATATATATATATATATAGGGGGGGGGGGGGGGGGGGGGGTGAGGGGGGGGGTGTGGGGGGGGGTGGTGAGTGAATCGGTGGGGTGTGTGACTTCATGGTGGGGTGGGGTGACTATTGATGTGATTGGGGTGTGGGGGGTGCATGATACTATGGGCGTGATAAATGATGTTGATATCTGGTGTTGATGGGGGGGGTTATGAGGGGAGTGGGTGAAGGGGGGGGTGGTGAGTGATGTGTGTGAATATTGATTTTGAGGGGGGTGTGATAAGCCTTCATAGCTGCAGTAGTGTAGTATGAATTCTCGGCACTAAATCTGAAGCAGTGTTGCTTGAGTGGGTTTGATTGTTGAATTTGTGAATGGGTTGGCATGGGGGGGGAAGTTGAATGGGGGAGAATAACAGGCTTCTCTCGACCAGCCGTCGTTGGGACAAAAAGGGTTTGGTTTGGAGCGTGGTTTCGAATCCCCTTAGTGGTTTGTTGTTTTTTTTTTTTCGGGTTAGCGTCGTCGCTTTTTCGTTCGCGGCGGGGACTCCGGGGCTGGGGAGCGGGGCCCGCGTTGCGTAGGTCGTGTGGTTTTGTTTTTCGACATCCCTCGAGTCATGTTGGGTGTTTCTGCAACCCCCCGAACGGCCGGCCGGGGGCGGGCGGCTCGGGGCGGGACAGGCCAGGGACTCCCTCCCCAGAGTTTAGGGATTTTTTGGTTTTGCTGCGCGGACTACGGAGATGTGTGCTCAGTTGGGAAAAACGACGGTGTGGAATTCCAAACAGTCGAGTAGACCCCCTAGGTTCTCAACTTATAGGATTAGGAGTTTCTGAGATGGTTGCCTCAATCTTCCTATGGGACCCAAACTTGCACGGTGGTCGCTGTTATCTCTCGGGTCCTCTGGTTTGACGACAGGATATATTATGAAAGGAAGCGTTAGGTACGCCCTACCTACTGTCATGTTTTCAAAAGCTCAGACCGAACGAACTGGAACTCCGTTCGAGCATTCATGCTTAATCATGTCCTCATTCTCATCGATCCCCAAGCATTAAAAAAAAAAAAAAAAATGTCTCAAGAGGTTATGTGTGGCCCTTCACCTTCATGCCATCTTGCTCTCCTGATGACATACATTTCGATATGTACTCTCATTGTCTGTGGCGGGGTTTGGTTTCGTCGTGCGCGGGCGGTCACCGGGTTTTATCGGTGATGGATGAAATGAAGAAAGCTTGGTGTGAATAGTCCATGGGGGCTGTTTTCGTTTTGGACGGCGCGGCCCGTGGTTTCGGCCGCGCCTCCGCGAGGGAGGAGCTCACTCACGCCGGCTCGCGCGACTACTAACAAGTATTGTCTCGTCAGTGGGGGTTCTTACCACCCCTATTAGTAGTTGGCGTGCTAATTATCTTAGGTAGTAGGTTGGTGTGTTCATGCGTATGTTAGAGTCTAGAACAGGCGCCACTGAAAACACCACGAACGAAGTTGCCTCGCGGCAGCCAGCAGTTGCAGTGTCTCTCGGTGGGTGCCTCTTTGTCGACTTGACATTGACTGTCCCTGTGGCTTGACGGCGTGGTGCCTTTAGGCTGCCGCGGCCGGCGGGCGGCCGGGGTGGGTGGGGCGTGACGGGGGATCTGGCGGTGTGGATCTGCCTGGCGGCGCTTGGGCGTCTCTGTTTGGCTTGTCTCTCCTGTGGCTTTCTTTGGGAACGGGGGATGTCCGGGATCGCGGAAATATGAGCGGCTGGCAAGCTGGGGGGTTATTAGCTGCCTCTGGGTGGCGCAGAACCGCAGAACGAAGTTGGGACAGCAAAAAAAAAAAAAAAAAAAAAAAAAAAAAAAAAAAAAAAAAAAAAAAAATAAAAAAAAAAAAAAAAAAAAAAAAAAAAAAAAAAAAATAAATGCTCTCAAAATGAAGCCTTCAGCAAGCTGATAGTCTCCTAAAGCAGAAGAATCATCTAATACTGCAGATATGAAAGGTTTTTATTGGAGAGTAGTGAAGCTAAGTATGGGCTCCCGCTTTGGAGACTATAAGATTTTGGCTGAAGGTTTCATTTTGGAGGGATAGCATTTAGTTCCCCATTCACCAACCCCAACCCCCTCAAGCACATTTACTGTTCAGTAGGCAGAAGAAAAAGAACAGAAATCATTCACTGCAGATATGATATGAAGGCCTTTCCCCCCATATTGCTGTTTCCTCCTCCCCCCCCACCCCCTTTCTTACACTCTGGGAAATTAAGAGCAAGCGGTTTATTAATTCACTATTTTTCGCAGTCTTTTGGCTGGGACCAAGTGCTTCTGTAAGTTGATGGAATGGTGATCGGGTAAGTATCTTGGAATTATTGTTTTATGTATAATAGATAGATATATAGATATTATATATAAATAGATCTATATATTATATATTATACTTATTTCGTGTGGTAAGCTCTTAAGTTTTTTCTTTTTTTGCGGACCACCGCGTATGGTCAGCATGAAGAGGAGGGAGAAATTAGTGAAAAAAAAAAAAACAAAAAAAAAAAAAAAAAAAAAAAAAAAAAAAAAAAAAAAAAAAAAAAAAAAAAAAAAAAAAAAATTAGTTGAAAAAAAAAAAAAAAAAAAAAAAAAATTAGAAAAAAAAAAAAAAAAACTTTTGACCAGTTCAGTGTAAACAGCATGTTAAAAGCATTTTCTGTTGTCTCTATCCTTTCGTAATTCATACGGAAAATGCAAAAGAGAGAGTGGTGTATTTCATGTCTGTCATCCTGAATTGATGAGAAGTTTCAATGGCCTGCGCTCAGAAACATGTCATCGTAAATTTATGTGTTGAACGCATACTGCAGAGATAGCATGCCCAAAGGGTGGGTTTTATTAACAAATGGAGAGAGAGAGAGAGAGAGAGAGAGAGAGAGAGAGAGAGAGAGAGAGAGAGAGAGAGAGAGAGAGAGAGATGCAAATGTTGTTTGCGTAATGAAAAAACGCAATCCATACAGACAGCTACACAGCATTTCCTTGGGAAAGAGTCGAAAAACCGCGTGCAACGTCCAAAGCGTTTATCGCATCAACGGGATGATTGAATGAAGAGTGAGAGGAGAGAGGCGAGAAGAGAGAGAGAGAGAGGGGGGGGGGGGGGGGCATCTGCAAACATAATCTCAATATTTCATGAGGTTGGGGGAGGGGGAGAAGAGGTGTTATGAAGGGTGATGGCGAAGGGGGAGTGGCAGTGGTGATGGAAAAACGGGGGGGGAAAGAGGGAAAGGTCACAAACACCATTTCCGGCAGGCATTTTTTTTTTCTCTTCGTCCCTTTTCTTAACTATTGGTGCAAACAATCTGTTCAAAATGTACGTCATGAGCAAATTTTGACGTGACTGTGCTTGATGTCTTAGTTTTTTATGTAACACATGTGACATCTAATTTCATTTGGTGCGCCCATTTTAGATTGTCCCAAGGAGATTTACCTTCTTGGATTGTCCCTTCTTCCGCCATTTTTGACAACAGCGTCACGTGTACCACGTGTCCGTGTATTTTTTTTTTTCTTCTCTAAGTTTTGTTTATTTTTTCAATGAATAAGATTAGATTGCTTGATACTTCAAAACATTTTCACCATTTTATTTCATTGACTGTAAATGACAAATTCAGTCAGCAGTCATTGGAGCCGGAATGGCTCAGTTGGTAAAGCGCCGGACTCGTGATCTTGGGGTTCGGTACAGGGGGATTTTCCCCTCGGGGTTAACATTGGTTCT
>JADBJO010019378.1:0-27500 GCA_016801955.1 Conus betulinus | reverse complement strand
GGTGTCAGGGGGAGTGTGTGTATGTGTGTGTGTGTGTGTGTGGGGGGGGGGGGGGGGGGGGGGGGGGGGGGGGGGGCAGGGGGGACAAGCAATATCTAGCTTATATTCTTTTGCACAATGTGTGGAACAAAGTAGCACAGTGGAAAGCATCGCTGCATTCATGTAAACGAAGACTGAAAAAGAAGAAGAAAAAAGGCCCGTTCTGAAAAACTTTATAAAGCCCTATTAAAGTTCAGTTCCTCTTAAAATGCACACACACACACACACACACACACACACACACACACACACACACACACACACACACACACACACACCATTTCTCAATGCAGTACTGTACAAATCCCAGTGTATGATTCATTATTTCGGTAAGCACGTTCAAAAAAAAAAAAAAAAAAAAAAAAAAAAAGGAAAGAAAAGAGATCAAACAAGAAAGAAAACGATTGCGCTTTTCAAACTACTCGCCAACACAAGCGTACATTAAAAAATATGCTCGAAAATTCAAAACGCTGTACTTTAGGGTCGAGCTAAATATGCTTCTCGTTAAAAATTTCAGAAAAATCTTGAAATGTGTCTGTGGCGCAGTTGAAATGTTTACAAGCAAGCGCCTTCTCTTCCAGTGTTCATATCTCAACAACGAAGATGCAGACTTTTTACAATGGGATTGAAAGTGTGTTCATCCCTTTTGCATGACGTTAATACTCTCATGACAAGTCCAATGGGCCCATTTTCCCCCAGCATTTGTTCTAACGGTTCATGTTTGTCCAGAATTTCCTGTAGATGATCAACTATCATTAGTTTCCCCCTTGATTAATCTGATTGGTCAATCATTAGAAGTAAGGGACTTTTAACACAAATATAGCATTACGTTGTGCCTTCGACCACATGCCCGAACAGACATACGCTGGCCTATCCAACCAAACAGTCATTTCTTACCTTTTTACACACACATGTCATGGGCACGCGGGCGGCGCGAGTACACACACACACACACACACACACACACACACACACACACACACACACTCAGACACACACACACACACACACACACACACACACACACACACACACACACACACACACACACACACACACACACACACACACACAAGAATATAGAATCTTGCATGCACCAAATTTGTTATAAGAAGTTCTACTATGGACAACAATATCGGCCCTGAAATAGATATTAAATCGGACACTATTTTCCCAAAAGGGCTAAAAATATATAATCTCAAACGACTCTAAGAACATATACTTCCACGATTTTAGAATCCTCAAACATCAAACTAACATCTCTTGCAAAAGATCTATTGTGTCTTCAATCCCCCCATGAAAACTAACACGAGCACATTTTGATATTGAGCATACAGATTTGATAAAGGCTGAAAAATACTAATTTGTTATTATCTAATATCAAAATGCATTTGCATGATCACTATTCCAACCGTTTTAAGATATACACTGATGGATCATTAATCAATGAACATGCAGGTGCAGCATACATTATCCTAGGTCTTAACGAAGAAAAGTCCTATTATCTTGGAAAAAACAAATCTATATTCACTGCTGAGTACTGCTATAAATATGGCTTTAAAGTTTGTTGTTGATTGCCCTCATTTTGTTTTGTGTGTAGATTCCAAGTAAGTTCTTACTGCAATGAAGAATTTTAGATTAAAAGTTGGACCTGAGATGATCACTGAAATAAATAATTTAGTACATTTCCTCTCAGTCAGAGACACTGACATAACATTTCTTTGGGTGCCCTCCCACTGTGGGTGGTAATACTATAATGAAAAGGTTGATGTTCTAGCTAAGAGAGGAGCAAAACGATCTTCAGATTCGCATTTTTTTTTAACTTCTCTATGTAAATGCAAGAGTGCTATACTTTGGCAGAGAAAGTATAATTTTAAAATTTTCATTTGATAGAAAGAGAAACTGGATGTTTTGGTTTACACGATGAAATGAGAAGTATTCATGAAATGTTAAGAAAGTACGATCAAAACATTTATCGTTAACAACAGATAAGTTCCTTGATCTGTAGACGGAAATTGGATTGTTTAAAAACAAAGTATTTCAAAAATATACATTGTATGTGTGGGTCATAGCATAGCAACTGATCACATTCTTTGCGTAACTTAATGAAAAAATTCATTCCAAATACGTCTGTACAGCCTAGTCAAAATGTTTTCCTGTCACTGTCAGCAAGTGAAAAGTATCTTTTCTTTTTGCCCTTTGCTTAAAAGTCCAATTGGCAAATATTTATAATAGATAACAGTCAATGGTGAGATGAGACAGAAGAGTTACATGTTTCGGGTTTTGTGTGTGTGTGTGTGTGTGTGTGTGTGTGTGTGTGTGTGTGTGTGTGTGTGTTTTGTTTTTTTTTTTTTTTCAATTTTAAGTGGATTGGATTTTACTACTTTGTGTTATAGCTGTAGATAAGTTAATTCTTTACCTCATTGTGTTAACCTTTTTTTTTTTTTTTACCCCTCCCACCCCCCCCCCCCCCCCCCCCCCCCCCCCCCCCCTTTTTTTTTTTTTTCGTCTAATATCACGTAATGTGGAAAGATGTAAAACAAAACAAAACAAACAGGAACAAGAGAACAACAACAAAACACACACACACACACACACACACACACACACACACACACACACACACACACACACACACATCATACAAATATTTAAGAACTTTTATAGATAATAAGCTGAATTTTAAATCCCATGTTGAGTGTGTCCACAAAAAATGTCAAACCAGATTATATTGTCTTCCCAAGCTGCGATCATTTCATGTGAATACTGACATTCTTCGGACATTTTATTCATGCTTCTTGGAATCTGTTTTAACTTTCTCATTTATGTGTTGGTATGGTGGGTTGACTGTGAAGAGTAGAAATGTGCTTGAGAAAGTGGTGAACGTGGGAGGAAAAATCGTTGGTGAGAGAGAAAAAAGTCTGAGTGAGTTGTACAGGTGCCGTGTTGTTTGTAAAGCGAAGAAGATTGCGTGTGACCAGACCACGTTCTTGCAAATCAGTATGACTTCTTCTTCATCAGGACGAAGATATCGATCGGTTTAAATGCAGAAGTGTCAGATTTAAACAAAAAGTTTTATTCCCCTGTCCATTGATTTTATGAACCGAGGAGATGTTTAACTGAAATCCAAATTCCTTTATATGAATGTATGTCATATGTGAGAAAATGGGTAATGTGACTAAATTATTGTTTATTTGCTGTGAATGTGTGTGACCACAAATTGATTTCTCAAATTGAGATAATAAAGTTTACTTGACTTGACTTGACTTGACTTGACACACACACACGCACGCACGCACGCACGCTCGCACACACACGCACGCACGCACGCACGCACACACACACACACACACACACACACACACACTATTTATTCACTCTCTCACTACTCAAAGACACACGCTCATGCGCGGCTATGCGCACAAACACACTCATATAACCCGGAGGGGGGGGGGGGGGGGGGGGGGGGGGGGGGGGGGGGGGGCGGTGTGCTCAGCGGGGCGTATATTTTAGAGAGTATTTTGTTGTGACATGTTTTTGTTTCTTCCGTTTTATACACTTCCGAATTTGGCATTAGCAGCCTCCCATAATTTAGAATGTTCGTCTGGAAGAAAATTCCTGCCGCCGAGGCGTATAATTTTAGAGTAATTTGTTGTGACATGTTTTGTTTCTTCCGTTTTTATACACATCCGAATTTGGTTTACGGATCCGTGTTCGGTTTGACAGTAACTTTACATGGAATGACCACTAGGCCTACCATGATTTGCCAGTGAACGTCCACACGACTGTCCAAACAGGAGACACTGAAGGGTTTTGCCGAGCGGCCCCAAAGCGCCTGAAATAGCACCTTTTCACTGTACGTTTTAAAGCGTGTGGTCTCTCGTATTCGATACAGGTGTGTGATTAGAAAATGCGCAGGACGTAAACCTTTCGAGTCTAGCGAATCCACCTTTTTCCCGCCAAAATGATACGTTGCGCATGCCCACGGCCTTTCTTGTACGAAATCACAACTGTCTCCGTGGGCACAACCCGCGCCAGTGAAAACTGAAGAAGGAAGGTGACAGGGGCTAGTTCCGTGCAAAAAGAAGTATGGACAAAAGAACAAACAAGCGTATAACACAAGTTTCAACTTCATTAGGCCTACCACTTACAGGAAGGACAATACGTTTGCTTTCTGTACTTGTGACATGGCGATATCTGTCGCGCTCAGTGGCCGTTTCAGCGATACGACAGCAAAATCTACGAGGTAATGACTAGATTCAGGAAAGCTGAAAACTTAAAAAAATATTAGGACTTCTTTCTGAAGTCGGATTCAGCCTTCACTTCCATCGATGAAAGGTTAGAGCAACCATGACTGCTTTTCAGGATGTGCAAATCTCGCGTGGATAGCCTGCCTACCTATCCTCGCCGAACCTAACGTGACTGAAAATGTCGATTGTTCGCCGCGACTTGGGCCTGACAGGGAATCATCGCGCATTAATCTTACGCAAAGGACAAGAAACGACGACAGCCTGGTGGAGAGAGGTTTCTGCAGACTGCTTTACTCGTGCAAATTTTGTGCCATGCTAGAAGTAGGCCTAGGTTAATTCCAAAGCGCGCCTTCACTCTCCTGCAACGTGAAATAGGCCTAACAGAAATGGGACTGATTTAGATCTCGTTAGGGGCCTAAATAATGAAACTTGCTCTAGATCTTTTTCCTTGTGGGGAATGTCTGATCGTTTTCATGTGAATTACGAAGTTCGGTCACACTTGAATCTTAATCGGAAAGTTCAATTCGGTGTGATGGTGGACCAGGGGGGGGATGCGATAGCCTTAGTATCTGATCTGAATCTGTACGGTGAAGGGCCTTTCGGCCAGCCTTTCGGCATAAATTCAACGGGAGAGAGAGCGCGGGGTACACTAGGCTAGTCCCGCTGATGAACGGCTGCGCGGAAGCAGCCTACTGTCTTTGCATGCACGGTAAGGCCAAATGTCTTCCGGATGGTTCCATTCAATCACAGTTTTGGGGAAAAATGAGTTTTTAAAAATGTCACTATTACACTGAAACGGTTTAAAATACTTTGTAATATTAGTAGTAAAAGCTTCTAAAATATTGTCACTGTGAAAGTCAGCAAACTTTTCGATGGGCGACTCGGCACCTAGAACGAAGCGGAGATAAATAGTCATGAGATGGCAGTGCTGGCACCAGCCCCCCGACCACCTTGTAGAAAAAACACCAGACGATTGGCCTTTCTTCGGTCCTACGGAGGGTAAGTTCAGATTGTTCAGCATTCGTGTGATGCTTCCTGGATACCTCGCGCTGTAATCTCCTGTTATGAATCGGGCGGCTTGGCGTTGTACTTTCTCGATCTGCTGTATTGTCCTTCAGTAGACGTGGATCACATACAATAGAGCTATATTCCAAGGTGGAGCGCACTAGTGCTAAGTAAGCTGTTTTACGGCATGACTCCGGACAGTGTTTACCCTGATCTGACCCAGTCCGGACTGAAACAACGGGGCTCTGTAAATCGGATCCAGTCAGATGGCTGAGTGGACTTCATGGAAACCGAAAGATGTCTCTTCCAAGTCCGGAATTTATTTTCGCTGGCAGTGCAGAGCTATGGGAACAATAGACAGGTATTTGAAAAAAGAACGTTGGCGAGTCCACACTTGAGTCCACTGTGTTGGTGATGCTGTTAATAAAATTCAGTTGTCATCAGATACAGAGGGGACATTTTTTTATCACAAAATATCGGTGATTTCCGGCAGCAGTTGGAACGATATTTGAAGAAAAATCTTGTAAACAAAAGCCAGCATTCCAAAATTAAAAGTTGTAATTGGAAAGGAATATCTATGTGCAGCAGTGTTTTGAAAACATGAAAATATTACTTGTGCATGCGGTTGTTTGTTCATTTCTTCTTCCTTGTAGTTGACGCCCCCCCCCCTCCCCCCCCCCCACCCCCCCCCCCCCCCCCCCCCCCCCCAAAGACCTAGGCACTGCCCACTATTTTTTTTTTCCCTTCCCCCCCCCAAGCAGACAGTCGGGGCTAGATGAGTGTATCTTCTATCAGAAAACCCTAATCCGTTCGGTCAACAGTCTTGACCGAAAAGTTGACTATTTCTGTTCGGTTTTTTTGTTTTTTTTTTCCCCCTGTAATAAATCTCCAGAACATCTTCAAAGATAGTTTTTTATTCGATTCGAAAAAGATCAGCAGTTGAGATTGTTTCAGATCATGAGCTTGGAGACCATTCTTCTTTGATGGATCGGATTCCATTGCCATCCAGCCATGTAGTGTTTCTGTAGATTGGTGTGTTGGTGGGATGGGGGTGGGGGGGTCATAGGACTTCGTCTAAGTAATGCAAAATAAGCTCAAATGATTTTTGTGTATGTCGATAGTCACATGAGTTTAAATATTTACCGTTAACACACAACGCAATGCTTAGTTGAAGTTGGTTATGGTTAACAATGGTTTGAAGATAAAGCCGGACTGCTTCTTGTTTTTCACAAGTTGAAGTTTCATTCCTGGGTTGCTGAATTATGATGTGAAAGGGTGTAGGCAGGTAGGCACTTCCCCACCCACTTCCATCTGCCGTTTCTCAAACCTCCATTGGTGCCCCCACCCAAAGCCTCCCCTTGTTCTCAGCTCTAACCCCACCTTGCTAACATTGTAGGCACTTCCCACTCCCCGTCCCAGGCTGTAAACATAATTTGACCATGCGTTTGTCTTGTCAGAAGGTTGCGAACATAAAAGCTCAGCCCCCAACTTTCCTTCCTGCCATACCCCTCTGCTTTTACAAAATGTATTCTTGCATTTAAGGCTGCACACGTGCATTTTTTTTTTTCTTACCTTAAACTATTTAAGGGATTAACTTTGATAAGTTGACAGCCCTAAATTGGCCGCCATAGTTAGGTGGACTATGAATATGAATTGAAAAAAAAAAATGAAAAAGGTCCAAAGGCTTGTGAGTGGCCTGGGGTGGGGATTGGAGTGAAGTGGGGGATGGAGAGAGACGATGTCAGGAAATTTCTTGATTTTTTTTTTTTTCTAACATTCAAATATAAGATGTCTTTGAACAAGTGCTTCTATATGAATAAACAGGTGTTGGTGTGGGCATGTTGATCTGCTTTCGGGGAAGATGGATTTAATTATAATTGACAGTTGTACACCGTCTTCCTGGTAGGTCAACATACTAAATGTGATTATAATTTCTTGTCTAACAGTGTGAAATTGTGACACGTTTTTCCCATGTTCCATCATCACAGGAACTTACCTTGATGGAAGGGACTTTACTTTGCATATAGTCATGAGGATTGAAGTCCGAATGGTTTTTGTGCTGGAGGGGGCTACTGATCTGGTTTCCACAGAGTATTCCTTTCCCTAATCATAGTACTAGGGCCAGAATGAGTAATTGATGTTCACCTTCAAGGGTAGCGTCTATACCAAGACACTGACATTCTGCACTCCATCTATGCTGACCGTTGATGGGAGTTGACTATCTGAAATCTTAAAGTGGACATTTATACTCCATTCTTAAATGAGGTGCTGTCATTGTAAAAAAAAGGGGCATATTTGAAACGTACATGGGGGGCTAGGGGGAGGGAGGGGGAGGAGGAGGAGGGATGTCAAGGAAACCCCCCTCTACCAAGGATCTGAGGCTGGCGGCTGGTAGAATTTTGGGCCCAACCCCATAAACCAGCTGTAGCTATTTCCAATCTATTCTTTTGTGCTGCAGGCAGCAGATGGGGAACGCGGAGATGGACTGAAATGTCTAGCGCAGACCCATCATTTTGGGTAGTACATTATTTCACTGGAATGTCCTGGATCTTGATTGAAATTTTGAGAAACTGCAGCTCCTTTGTTGGCACCTGTGGCAAAGAAGGGCTTGAAGGGAGAGGTAGATAGGAAAGAGCCGTTAAAGAAGACAGAAGATAGAGTAGGAAAAAGGCGGGTTACTCTTTGTCAGGGCCCCCACCCTTAACCTGTCTGACGTGGAGACCCTACTAGGGACATCAACTCCGACCATGTGTCACACACCGCGTTCACACACTGCCGGTCAAGAACTCAGCATGCTAACTCCATGCACACGCATCAACACCATACATTCAAAGGAACACTAACAGACCAAAACTTTGTTTTTTAACGCTCCCTTTCAATATAATAATTGTCAATATCAAAATAAATACAGACATACATCAAATAAATATTTCATGACACTCCAGTCTTCTCTTTCCAAACTGATATATCATGACAACATACTTACTTCTTTTCCCACTTTCACTTCTTTCAACACTATGACTCCAGTCATCCAAGACTAAATGTTGCTGGGGTGAGAACGGTCTTCTTCCAGACTGTGTTCAGGGGAGGCTGCCGCTCTAGGCTCAGACGCTGAGGTGTTCTCTAAGGAACAAGCACTAAGATAATGCCCTGGCAGACTTCTGCCTGCAATTACACTTCCGACCTCTCACAAGTCGCAGGACATCGCTGACCTCTCACAGGCCACAGGACCCCAAGTCCTACTTTCACAACCCCCAAGGGTTTGTTCTGCCCTAACAGGCAATACTACAACTAGACGCAAAAGAAAGTTTAAGTCCCGTAACCCCACAAGGGTTAACTGTAAAAACCCAGCGTTTGCTCTTGTCCAAGCCATGCCCAGGTCTGATTCAAAAATTGTTATTCACTCGTCACACAAAAGTGAGCTTCACTCATAATTCAACCTTCAGCGTCCTATCCGATCCAAATCATGTTTACTTTACGTGGTGTCACACCATAATTTGATTTGTTTTATCACCCAGCTGTACAGACAGCGTGGTCCTACACCACAAGTGCAATATTCACCAAAATATTTGTCCATATTTTTTTCCAACAGCATTACTTCAAATACATGTTCTGATTCCGTTCATAACACACATCGAATCACTAGTCATGACACCATCCTGTGCTTAGGCCTGACAGCAACTTGACTTTACAGGCCTAGAAGCATTTTTCAGAAGCTAGCCTTTTCATCAAAGTATTGATCCCCTGCCATCAGAACCTAGAGAATCACTGGACAGCGCAAGCCCTTCGACCACAGCAAGGTTGCAACCCGCTGTGGCATTAGTGGTCCAAGAGGTGCAGTTTTTCTTTAGTGAGAAGTCTTTCACTGGAAAATATTGTGCTCCTTACATTTATCTCAATCTATAGGTCAGCAAGAACTAGTTGGTCCAGTAGAGTAACTTTTTATAAACCTTTTCTGCTGTTTTGGGATCCGCTTTGATTTGGTCTCGTACCGTAAAGATTCCACTAGTTCCTTGGCGTACTTTTTTGCCGAACTGTGTTTCTAAGTTTCCATCCTACAAAAGAATTTTCACTGACGGTTCCAAATCTGAGGAGGGAGTTGCCTCTACTGTGTTTTGTGCAGCAGATCCCTCTTAGAGATGTACCAAACACACTCCAACAGACAGCTCCATCTACACTGCTGAGCTGACAGCCTTGGTCGTGGGCTCTTCAAATGATCTGCAAATCGAACATAAATATTTCCTATTTTATCAGACTCTTTTTTCTGCTTTTTGGAGGTCATTGCCGGCCGTAATATCAAGCACCCTCAGCTGCTGAAAGTTTTTTTGAACTGTACACCTCTTTGAAAACAGATGGATACAACATAGTTTTCGTTTGGGTTCCCAGCCACGTGGGCATTCGAGGCAACGAGGTGGTTGATCAACTTAGCAAGAGTGCCACAAAGGAAAAGTTGAGAGCAGGTTGTCTATTCCTCACACTGATCACAAACCCAAAAACACAGGCGTATGTCAAACACCTCAGGCAAGAGGAATGGAACTCGCAGACGGATAACAATTTAAAATCCTTCCAGAACTGAAAGAGTTTTTTACCATGTTTTCCCGAGGCGGCCGTAAAGACGAAACAGTCTTGTGCCGTTTGCATACAGGCCATTCGTTTTACACCCATTCCTATCTTTTAAAAGGTGAAGAAACTCCGTGGTGCATTCCGTGTCATGTACCACTCACAGTGAAAAATATTTCTTTTAGAATGTTGGAACTTGCACGATGTGAGACGTAAACACTTTAGAGCAGACTACATGAAAACTTTGTTCAGAGATGTCCCACCTGACGTGATCTTTGTTTCTAAAAGAGGTTAACGTTTTTTCATCTAAGATTTTACGGAAGAAAGGTTTTTAAATGAAACTTTTGCTGCGTTTTTAGAAGGTATATTTTAAAGAAATGTGTGGATGGTGTGTGTGTGTGTGTGTGTGTGTGTGTGTGTGTTGTGTGTGTGTGCTTTGATGACATGTGAGTTGATTTTAACGTGGCGACAGCCCTGATATGGCCCCTTGCGGTTGGCTGGGCTATAAGCAACATTACCACATCTTACCTCACTGTTTAGGGGATCCCTGAAATCTAGAATCAGAACAAACAGCATCTCAGGAGGGGATTAAGTGTGCTAGAATTAAATGTAGGACAGAAGTTTACTCGCTCCATTCAGAAGGAACCATTCTTTGCAGTCACAAGCAGACAGACACGCACACATGCATTATTGTCTCAATTATCAACTTCGAATAAGGTTCCGTGCAATAAGAGGCTTCAACGTATTCAATTTAAAGTATTACAAGTTAGCAGTATTAATCAGTATCCCTTTACCATGAATATATAAACACCACAGGCCCCCAAAGCCATCAAATTCCCTTGAATATAATCCCAGGCCATTGTAACCAATTGGCTCAACGGTCCCCAAGGACCACTTCTTCACAGGCTTCCAAGGCCATTCTTCAGTCACATCGGCTCACTTACAGTCAAACGGATTGATTGTCCTAACCCTACCTAGTCAGTCCACTACTAAGTGCCTGAGTACGTCCACCACACGGTATCAATTTCAAAATACCTCGCCACCAAAACTGACATTGGGGTGGTATGCATGACGGCGTTTTATTCGGGATTAGCCGGAAATACCCACTATTCGAAAAGAAAAGAACGGGGGCAGAAATTGAGATGCATGAAGCCGAATAGGCCATTCCTAAAACTTATCCGGGAATTACTTTATGTGGTCTTTTCCGGCCCGAATAAGGATCGAAAACACGGAACAAAAAAGGCGATAATCATCTTTTATCAACAGAGAAATGGACGAAATCTGCGCAGAAATAGGATTTTCAGAGACAGGGCGCACCCTTTTGAAAAAAAAAAAATGACGAAGTAGAACTATAGTAAAGGTTTAGAATTCGGAGAAATGACATCATGGAAATCACAGTTGAAATTGCAGCCGACGTTGAAGTTGTGAATCGACTTGGAGCTCTTCCACCGCTGTTACAAGTGATGACAACGCTGAGATTTTATGCGAGTGGCACCAGTTTTTCTCACTTCACAGTCTTTTTCTATCTACTTCCTTTTTCAACCCTTTCCATTTCAATTTCGCTTTCTCAGTCGTTCTGTGCGCGACTCTCAAAGCTGACACGCGTCTGCTATTCTCATCCATACCATATTCCTCATCTTTGTTGCATTCGTGGCGGTTTGGTTCCGACCAACAATTTCCCTTCTATCTGCAGTTCATGTAATAATGAGCACACTTCTGCTTGCATCCAGTTCGGCTTCCTAACTCTCTTTGCTGCGCTACAAGAATCCATTCTTGACAACTTAGAGACAGTGTCAAGGCAAAAACGCTTATCAATTTACGATGTTTTGCCGCTCGTTGCTCGAATTGAAAAGATGCACAAGGAAGGAAGTCGAAACAAGATGTTGACGCATGCGCACACGGTCGGGATTCCCTGATCTAACAGTAACGACATCGAATAGCTATTCCTCTGCCGAAAATGCGTCATGCATCTAAAAAAAAAAAAACGAGCATTGGAATAAGACGAATAGCTAATCGTTGTTTTAGAGTTATTTCCGAATACGTTATTCAGTTCTTATGCATACCACCCCTGTTGATAAATGGTATTTCCATAAAAATGTGTTAGCCGTCAGTTGCACTCCCAGTGTAGGAATTAATTTTTTTTACGTCACAATAGTTCTAATGTGTAAATGATGCCTCGTACATGACGTAATAATTGATTTCTGTAGCCTTCATCGTACTCGGAGAGCAGGCATCGACTTGGCTCAGTGTCAACTTGAAGATTCCTTTCATGGAGGTTTGAATCATGTGTCACATAACTGTGCACACATGACACATCATTGTGGAAGAAAAACTCCACTCTAGGCAAGGTTGTCTCACCAAAAGTGCAAAATGTCATATTTACGAGAAATTGGGACACTGCTTCACTGTACAACACTCTGAAAAGATCCACCAATCAGCAGTAGATGAAGAGGATGAGCACTTTTATCTGGAGATGATTGTCAGAAACGTCGCAGATCATCCATGGAAAGTTGCCATGAACATGAATACCATTTGACCTGTAGACTTTAAAAACAAATCGGCAGAGGAGCTGATGTCACTGTCACCCTAGAGCAAAAGTCCTAGGCATCAAACATCTTGAGAATGCAAATAAACTGTTCAGACCAGGATGAGCAGATGGTATATAGTTGATCGGAAGGTTCATTCCCTGACTCTCAAACATAGGGATTCCACCACACAAGATGTCAACATAGTCCAAGGACTGCATAAGTCACTACTTGGAAGAGAGTGCAGCAACTCAGGATTTACCAAACGTTGCCCATCAGTGAGACTTTCTCATTACAGTTCAAGAAAAGAACAAAATCTGCATAGATTTTAACGTGGTGACAGCCCTGATATGGCCCTTTACGGTCGGCTGGGCTATAAGCAACATTACCTTACCTTAGCTGTAGATGCCACATCTTTTGATCTTGGTGCAGCCTTGTTTCAGAGACAAGAGGATGGCTGCTACAACTCTTTATCTTCTACATATCAAGGTCTTGCACACCAACAGAGCAACGCTATGCGCTTGAAGAGAAGAAGCCCTTGCAGTCACTTGAGCATACGAGGAATTCTTCAACCACATTTTAGGACTAAAAGACCTCACAATTGAAACGAACGCAGACCACTCCTTGGTGCTCTTAATGACCAAGAACCTCGAGCTTTCATCACAAATAAAGATTTAGAATGATGCTGATGAGATAACGAGACTATGTATATGATAGAAAAAAAAAGAACTAATGGTGGCAGGTGCTGTCTCGGGCCCCTGGTGGTGACCCTGCTGAACAGGATTGCCGATGGGGGTTGAGACAAATTTATTCATCCAGTCTGTTATCAAGAGTTTTCCAGCAAGTGATCAGTGCTTCCAAGACATGAACGTGGAGCTCTAGTGCTAGTCACCATGGCCAGGAGCTTGCCAAGCCATACTTGACAGTGCACTGTGACCTAGGTATATGCAAAGGCTTCTTCCTATACCAGTCAAGACTACTCGTCCAAGAAAGTCTTCGAAAAGAAATGCTGAACCCTGTACATGGACATGAAGACATTGTGAAATGGTGCGCTTTGGTCAGAGAAAGTGTATGGTGGCCATGAATGTACACAAACCCAGGCCCATACAAAAGTGCACCATCTGCATCTAGCAAAATAAACCACCAGAGCCAGTGAGCCCAAACCTTACCCAGAATACCCTTTGCAGAAGGTGGACATTTACATTTGAGCTAAACAAAGAGATGTACCTAGTAGTCGTTGACTACTATTCTAGATACAATGAAGTTGCCCATCTGAAGAACGCCACTTTCAATTATCTTTTCCAGGCAAGGAATACCAGAATTTCCGCTTCTGACAATAGCCCACAGTTCTGCAGCCAGCAATTAAAAAAGTCGCTAGTCTGAGAAAGAAGGATGAGAGGTTCGATATCTGCATTTGGTGTACTTGCAGAACAATGGTATTGTTCTCTTGGGACTCTGGTAAACATTTTCTTTGCTTTGTGTTAACTAGTATGCAAGTATCTTCTCAATTTCTCTAGCATAAAAATAAACCCCACATTCATACATTGTTTGTACCTCCATGGTTTGTACCCTCTGCCTGAACCCCCAAACCCAGCTTATGAGTATATGACTGTTTTGGACCCGAAATTCAAAGACCACCCCAGTGCCATTCCACCTTTGGGAATAAGAATTCTTCCCCATTGACACAGGTAGACATGAGATCTTGAAGTTAATAAAGATTTCCATCCTGCCAAAGAATATATACTGATGGCTCCTAATCTGAAATGGGGATTGCCTCTGCTGCATTTAGCTGTTCAGACATATTGTAAACACATTCCAGTGACAGCTCCATCTACATTGCAGAGCTGACAGCATTGGTCCTGACAGCTGACAGGATTGGTTCTGACAGCTGACAGCATTGGTCCTGACAGCTGACAGCATTGGTCCTGACGTTCCAATGGTCTTTAAATAAAAAACACAGACTTCCTCATTCTGCCAGAGTCCTTTTCAGCTTTGGAGGCCATTGCGGCCCTCAGTTTGCTACAATTGTTTGAACTGTACACCTCTTTGAAATCTGGATGCAAGAGAGGTTTTGTTAGGGTCCTTGGTCACGTTACATTCAGTCAAGTGAGATGGTTGATCACTTTACCAAGAATGGCACAAATACGTTGTTGGAGCAGATCCTCTATCCCTCACACCGACCTGGAAATCCAAAGATCGGACTGATGTGAAGACCTGGCAAGAGGAATGAACTTGCTGACAGTTAACAAACTCATTAAATCCGTCCGAACCTGAAACAGTTTTTTTACTAGGGTTCCACAGACAGGCGTAAAGAAGAATGTCTTGTGCCATCTGCTCGTATGCTACACCTTTTACAACACCCATTCTTTCAAAAAGGGATGCAGTTTCGTGACACATTTCATGTGATGTACCACTTACAATAAAAGTTTTTATAGAGTATCGGGACGTGAATGGTGCATTTGATGTGATGTACCGCTCACAATAAAAAAAAAATGTGTTCTTACAGAGTAGTTGGCATTTCAATGGCAAATTCTATGAGATGGTACTACTCACTATAAAATGTGTTCTTATAGAGCGTTGAGACTTGAATGATGTCAGACATTTCACAGCAACTCCATGTAAACCTTCTTCAGAGATGTCTCACCCTGATGTGGTTTTTGTGTGTGTGTGTTTTGTGTGTGTGTTGTGTGTGTGTGTGTGTGTGTGTGTTGTGTGTGTGTGTTTTTCTGAAAGAGATCAACTTTTTTCATCTTGTCTTAGATTTTATGGAAGAACCACATTTGAACGAAACTCCAGTGTATTTTAAAAATTTGTGTTATGCGAGTTTGTGTTTTGTGTACATTTTTTTCTTCAAATTACGATTTTAAGGTGACAGCCCTGAGATGGCTCTTTTTTGGATCGACTGGGCTATAATAAACAAGCTTATCTGATCTAAAATTTTTATGGAAGAAAGATCTATAATGGTTGTTGACCAACGAGGCGACAGTGCAGGTATGGCCCTTTGCAGCTGGCTGGGACATACCCCCCCCCCCCCCCCCCCCCTTCATAAAAAAACTTTTATTCAGAGATGTTCAACCCGATACGAGTTTGGGTTGCTGACGGATATTTTTCATCTGATGTAAGATGATATGGGAATTAAGATTTTTAAAATCAGTCTCTAGTGTTTTTAGAAACTGGATTCTTTTTATGACGTCTTTCGTAGGAAAGTTAACTTTGACCAGATGACAGTCCTGATATGGCCACTTGTATTCAGCTGGGCTATAAAAAATGAATTGAATGTCTTTTCCTTTCGAAATTTTTGTGAAGATAATAGCAATGATCACTCTGGTGATCTGCCTGGGTATATCACAAACAATTTAGTTTCTTTTGTCAAACGTGTGGAATAGGTGTGTGTGTGTGTGTTTGTGTGTGTGTGTGTGTGTGGTGTGTGTGTGTGTTTGTAAAAATTATATACGGGATAGGTCTACTGATACAGATACTGATACTGATACTGATAGGTCAGTGTGATACAGCCTCATGGTATCAGCTGGGCTATAACAACATTTCCCTTACTTTCCCCCAATATGGCCCTGCAGTTGGCTGCGTTGTGAAAATGATGAATTGGGAAAAAAAAAATGGACAGGGAGAGGCTCATGCCAACATTCAAAAACATGGGATGATGGGTGCGCGCGCGCGCACTCACACACACACCCCACACACACACACACACACACACACACACACACACACACACACACGCACGCGCGTCGCGCCGCACACCACACACACACACACACATTCACTCACACACACGCATATACAAACTCACACTAACTTGCACACAAACCCGTAGATTGAGTGATAAACGCACGCACGCATGCAGACGCGCGCACACATACACACACACACACGCGCGCGCGCGCGCGCGCCACACACACACACACGCACTCGCACACAAATGTATGCACGCTCACACACACATACGTACAACACACATACACGTGCAATTGCTTACGTACACAGCTGCACACACACAATCGCTGTGTCACATGCTTGTCTCTCGCGCATGTAACACAATCATGCACACTCTTTTTTCATATAACTTGCTGATGTTAGATGTTATGGAGTTTATGTGGGCTCAGTTCATAGCTGGACTCTAAAACTTAAAATAAACTGTCATTGTGATTTTTGTTTTAATCAGTTGTGTGCTTCTACTTTTTTTTTTTTTTTTTTTTTTTTTTTTTTTTTTGCTTTTTTTCTTTTAATTTTTTTTTTTTTAATTCAATTTTGTTAATGATCTAGTTTGAGAATTGACTTGCATGAGGTGACAGCCGTGATATGAGCCTTTATGGTTGGCTTAGCGAAAGCAGCATTCTCTTCCCACCAACTCCAGATTCCTTGTTGTGTGCTTTTATAGTAACTGAGCATGCTCTTCTCTTCCCACCTCCAAACTCCTCATGCTTTTATAGCAACTGAGTGAGCACGCACAACATGAACTCATGCCACACACACACACACACACACACACACACACACACACACACACACACACACGACACACTACATCAAACACATGCACAAACACACTACAGCACTTACTACATACACCACACATGCATGGACGCACCCTACAGCATACACACACACACAGTGCAGTATACGCACTCGCACATACACATGCACAGAGGACAGTATACACAAAAGAGCTAGAGAATCAATGGCAAGGTGCAATGAAAGTTCATTTTCCCCCCTTTCTCCTCACCCCCCCCAGGACCTTCCTGACTTCCCCTTCTGACATACTCCAGCCCGTCCAGCTTTCTGCCCCCCCCCCCCCCCCCCCCCCCAAAAAAAAAAAAAAAATGGTAAGGAGGAAATTGTCAAAGTCTGGTGGCAGCAAAGCAAGTGCTGATAACAAGCTTGTTACCCCCCCCTGTTTTTTTTCTTTGTTTTTGAAACATAAATTGTTGATATGAGTTAACAGCCCTGTTATGGCCCTTTGTGGTTACTGTGCTTTTTAAAGCAGCGAGAATTGCAAACCATGTGATCAGCCACACTCGTTGTGAAGCGTGCTTGTGGAGGTTTGGGGACTTCAACAACGTGCAGCATGAACATGTACTGCAGATTCTATGATGAGTTTTGTTCTAGGATGTTCCGCTATGTATGATTTTTCACTTTTTGGACAGATGTTTTTGATTTAATGTGATTTTGTTTTTTAAATGTTCCTTTTTTTCATTTACTTTTTATTTTCAATTGTTTGATTAATTTTGGGGGTAAAAAATTTGATTTTAAAAAAGGTCTTTTTGGGTGTGGGTTGTGAGTGGGTAAGAAACAAATATATAAAAACAAGTAATGGCGTTACAGCCATGATATGGCCTCCTGTGGTCGGTTTGGCAGTAAACATGGAGATCGGTGCAACATCAGTACGTAAGAATGAGAGTCATTTCCATTATTTTTTCAGTTTCAGTTTGCCAGAAGACCGAGCCGGTGCAAATTTTTGAGCCCCTGTAATGCTTCAAAGGGATATAAAAGATATTCTAGATAAGCGTGAAGGCACATTTCAGATACTGTAACAAAAAAAAAAAAAAAATTGCTCTGCCTTCAAGCCCTCCCTTCTTTGCCCACCCTCATCCTTCCCACCCCATCCCTCCCAGTGTCTGCTCTTGCTCTTATCCTTTTCTCAAAATCTCCTCGCTCCCCGCCTTACCCTTTCTCCCCCCCCCCTCCTCCCTCTGGAGGGTTGCCGTCTTGTGGGTAGAAGGCGTATGGTGTGGAGAACTCGTGGGTCTTGTGATCCATTAGAAGTTTTGGTGCTGAATATCACTACTGACTCAGATGATGAAACTTTGACAGGCCTCATATAGCCACTGTGGTCAGCTGGTCTGTAAACATGAATTGCACACAGTAAATATTATGTAAAGGGAGGAGGCTGTGTGGGTGCATACCATTTGATGTGGAACTCTCTATGAAACATATTCACGTGGATTTCCATGGTGTTTTGACATGAACACACTTAACTGCAGATTCCGTGTGAGAGATCTTTTTCAGGGATCTTCTACAGTTTTCAGTTCCGCAAGGAGTCCCAGTATTTTGAAAATCTGGCTTTTTGTATTTTTTTTTGCAACAGCAATGTAAGGAATTCACTTTGTGGCATGACTGTTACGGCCCCATGTGGTAAGGTGACAGTGCTATGCATAAGTTGAATTGATGTACGAGTTCAACTGAATTAACTAGTTTTCATATGAAATAAGATTGTGTTGAGGAGGGTTGTGCCTGAAAGGATTTTTAGTATGTGTGAGAGATAGACTATTGAGATCAGTTTGAAAGAAAAACATTGGAATTTTGACAGCATGGCTTTGAAACGGCCCCTTCCAAGTTCAAGTCAGCTTCGCCATAAACATTAATCCTCTTAACTCCTGGTCGCCCCATACTCGCATCAAGCTCTTTCCCATTGTTCCATTCACCTGCAGAATGTGTTATGTGTATTTGTTTTCAATCCATTATGAGATTTGACTTCAGTGGAGTGACAACCCTGATATGGCCCTGTGTGGTCGGCTGAGAAAAAAAAAAAAGGCAATTTTCTCTTTTTTCACCGCCCCCTCCCCCCTTTTTTCACACATCCTTCCTCTTGTTCCATTGCCTTGATGTAATATGGGAAAAATGTTCAAGTACCATCTTCATGAAAAATCACACACGTACATTTTTCTTTCTTGGCAGGTAATACTCTTTCAATAGACGTGCTGATATGTGCATCTTGTAGGGATTGAGGTTTTTCTTGGCCAGAATAAAATTAAGAAACTGACCTGTTCTCTCCGGCCCGACACTGCCCCTCTCCTTTTGGGCAAATTTGCTGAAACTCAACACCGTCCTCTGAAGACTGTGAAGATTGTTCACACAAATGAAGAATTTGTGACAAGTGAAAATGCAGGTTGAACAATTCAGCATCGGTATCTCATGGTATTCTGAGCTCTCTCCTTGGTCCTTGGTCTCGCAGTTGGCCTATGCTTTGGTCAAGTAACCCACATGGTCTTTCGCGCGTTTCGTTCTCCCGATTAAAGATCCCTAGGTACAAATTTCCTTCAAATTATGTAAAGTATTGAACTCTAATGCACATCAGTTTTTTTATCCACTTCTGTTTCAACACATAATATAGCCTGATGCATGTATCTTGGCCGGTGTACATAGAGGAATAGTTAGAAAGCACAAAAAGGCTTATGACAGTTTTGATTGATAAGCTCTTCTTAGCTTGGGAATTCTCATTATGCCCGATCAAATTGGGGATAAAGTTTTGCATCATATGTCATTGGTACTTGAAAGTTGAGGCTTCTGTGACCATAAACAGTGTGACTTGGATTGACTGGGCTATAAGCATGACTTGACTCATAGCTGCCCAAGTCTTCGAATTTTGCTAGCATTTTTTTTCTGATTTGGAAATTGTGCTACAAACCCCAACCCCCCAGATTATTAAGAATGTCAAGAATTTCATAATCCTTTGTAAAAATGTTGGGTTGGGGGATCATTTCTTTCTTTCTTTCTTTTTTCTCTTTTTTCTTTTAATAGGGATGATAAAGTATTGCAGAATAAAGGCCAAATGATGATGTATGTTGGCAAGTAGATGTATGGAAAAGGCTTTTTTTTTTAATTGTATGGAAAAGCCTTGTTTTTTAATTCTCAAATTGCACATTGTTAGCTGAAACATGAAGGGGTTTAGAAATGCTGTCATTCAAAAGCCGAACTGCTCTTTTCATCAACCCCACTGCCCTCTTCTTCCCCGTTTCTGAATTTTCACTCCAGAAGGTTGGGAGTTACGTTTAATTGGAATGATGGAGATGGATCGAGATTTGCTGTACCGTTCCTGGTCTACTACCCAAAACAGTTTTAGCTGTACAGTACTTGTGTTGATCCCTAAAGTCCAATGATTATAGACCATTCAGCCCAGACTGAACATAACACAAATGCACAACAGGACACTTGTGTGTGTATGTGTGTGTGTGTGTGTGTGTGCGCCAGACCCCAGTGCCATGCACGCACACACTTCCAAGTGCACACACAAACGCTCGCGCGCGCGCGCGCGCACGCACGCACGCGCGCGCGCGCGCGCGCACAACACAAACGCACACACTCTCCATATATTAGTCCTCCTACCAGCCTCCTACCTCCCTAAGTTCCTCCCCCAACTGCCTCCACCCCACTACCCCGCCCTTGCATAATGATATAACAGTAGTAATGTTAGTGTTAACACGATGTGTATGCTGGCTCCTAGTCACCAACAAAGCCTGAGGTGGAGAAGGCGTTTGGGATACAGGCCATGACCTGAGCAATGACCCGCTGCAATACATGGTTTTTCGTGCTGGCAGTTTATTGTCTTGGGTTCCAGACTGATGTGGTCAGCCAGTATACAGATATTATTGTGGCAGAGGTGTGACGCATCCACATCTGGGTGGAAATGCACTCTGACCACGTACCAGCATATAGCTGAGTCTATGAGTATGTGCAGTAGAGAGCTGGTTGTTTTCTTGGTCTCTGGATGTCTGAAAATTCATCGTAAGAAATCCATTTGGGCCAAGAATGCCATTGAACATCCAGCATACACCATTTTGTGCCCAGTTACATACTCTGGGGATTGAAACCAGACTGTGATTAAGCGTATCCATTTTGATTTGGAAGTTTGGTAGGCAATATCTTGTGTTTTTTCACTGTTCATATATATAATTACAGACAGACCAAAATAAACAAACATTTCTTAGATCAATTTTTATAACTCTCCACTCCCTAAAAAAACTCAACTTTAAACACATACTTAACACTTCCCATTTTCATCACAACCCTTGCAGTACACGTGCACAGGTCTGACCCCATGGCTGCAGATTAGATTAGGGCCTCCAAATGCTATAAATTCTCTATTACACTCAAAGCTGCACCTGGCATTTCTCCTCAGATCAGGCCCTCAGCAAACCAGGATTCATCATACAGTCCAGCTCTAAACCCATGCCATACCTGACTCTGAAGCACGGCTCATGTTCGGTCCTTAATCTATTGCAAGCATGATCCCATTGCCCTTCATGGTTCCTGTTGTCTGCCAGAACTTTTCACTCCAAAATCCTTATGCCCTACTAGTGGCACAGGAACGCGGGGGATTCCACAAATCATGCATCATTCTGCTATTTTTGCAGACCTTTGGCATTGAACTAATCTAATGACCCCATATTAATTTTAGGATGAAATAATCTTTTTCACATCCAATTTTTTTTTTTCACGGAGCCAGGACGATTTCCATCTGTTTGAAATTGGATGTTACTACTTGACCTTTCCTGTAACCCCGACATCTGACCTCGGGGCAGCAACTCTGTCAGCTTTGTCTGCATTTGTGCTAGGCAAACGGGTGCAGTAAACTGCATTCATTTGGAGTAAGTATGTGTAGAAATTTGTAAAGAAGGTAAAGGACGCAGGTTTGCACTTGTCACTCTGTAGGGGAGTGGATGTGGTGAGGTGTGCGTGTGGATGGTTTCACTCACCCCGCGTTCTGATTCAGGCTATCAGACACGAAGAGCCCGATGACAAGTTCGAACACATTCATTTATGTAACTATGAAATGATCGATGATATGATGATCGGTGGACAATGTGATAATGATAATGGACGATGCGTTATGACAAAGCTTTCACTCACTGATTTGCACCAGCTACTAACAAGATTTGTACATTAATGCGTGTATGCATGCGTGTGCGGGTATTTGTCGAATGATACGTATTTTGGTTGCGCCGTCTTCTCTTGAAACCGGGTTACTCGCCGTCGGTCGTGATCGACTTCGTTAAAGCAACGTTCATTCGATTCCAGGAAGCACATAGATCCACAGATATCTCTGTATATATATATATAGTATATATATATATATATAATATATATATATATAATCGCAGTTACTGTTCACCTCAACACTTCACAAACACAGCATTGGAAATAAAGTCTCTTCTTTCTTCACAGCGCTTATGGACACACAATTCATAGCGCGATGACCAGTTCCAGTTTCTCCCGAATATACTAAAACAATCCCTTTCTCTTTTCTCTGCCACACGGAACACCAATTTCTCCACTTTGACGAATGAATACAGTCCCCCCCCCCCCCCCCCTCCCCCTCCCCCGTTAATACGTGTAGTCACAGAATTTTTCCTACAGCATATCAGATCAGTCCTTTCCTTCACAAGCACACGAAGTCATCAGCATCACGTGGAAGTGCATAAAAAGAACATGTACACATGGGTGGAGATACTCGTTTGAAGAACTTGGCGACGAGTGTAGAATGCAGCGATGTGCGATAATCCCAAGACAGTAGATGCGAGGATATTGAAGACGATGACGATGATACGAGAATAGAGATATAGAAAAGACCGGATTCAGATATGGAAAAGATAAGATACCTGCAACAGAGATAGGGAGTCCTTAGCTCGTTCTCCAACAATACTAAATAATTACATCCTCACATACACGCATTTACAACCACACTATTCCCCTACTGTACCTGCATTCGCTCTGAAAATAAAATCAAAATCAACGGTAACGAAGACGCAGGTCGGCACTCTGCTCGATTCAGTCATAATCGTCGGATCTGAAACATTCTACAAATGAATACAACACAAACAGACCCTCCTGGCTTCATTGATCTGCTCCTCTGCGGATGAAAGCATCTGTTAAACCTGCTAGCACCGATCTCTTACCGTGATCTTGATCTTGATCGATGAGACGTTTGAGGCCTGGGTAGGCCAGTTCGTCTTTCCAGGAAGTAATCCAGAAATACTTAATTTGGCACGCGTGGCTAGTGGTAGCAATCTGGATCATAAACTGTAGGCAGGTTTGTCCAGTGGGCGTCCAACCTGCATTTAAAAAGTGACATGGTAGGAGCAGTAACAACACTGTCTGGCAAGCTGTCCAGGTATTAATGACTCGCTCTGAGAAGTAGGAACTGCGTACGCTGAGCCTACAATGTGCTTTATTTAACTGAAGACTGTTTCCTCTTCTCTCTCTCTCTGCTTACTGCGAGTGTGAACAGTGGCTGATCTGTCTTGTAGACACCATGAACGTATTTATATGTGTCAGTCATGTCTCCACGCTTTCTTCGGTGCTCAAGACTGGGAAGCTTCAGAGTGGCGAGTCGTTCTGGATACGACTTCTCTTTCAATGACCTAACTAGCTTTGTTGCACAGCGTTGCACATCCTCAGTGTCTTTACAGAGGGTCTTAGAGTGTGGATTCCATGCAGTATGCCCATATTCCATCAGTGGTCGGACCAGCGACTTGAAGAGCTGGATAAAACGGTCCTCAGTAAGATAGTCAAATGAGCGCCGTATGATGCCAACAACCTTGTTCGCCTTTGCTGTGATGCTCGCGACATGCGCCTTGAAGTCAAGCTTGTTATCAATCAGGGCACCTAGGTCCTTCTCCACATCACTTTCAGCAAGGGCCAGGTTGTAGTCTTCTCCTTGGTTGGTCTTCCCTCTGTAGTAGACTGCCACTGACTTCCTGTTCCCCAACAACTTCAATACGCTGCACTTCTCAACAGGTATATTAAACAGCCATAGGCTTGGAACGATCGACTCTGTGTGATTAACTGTCAAGATACAATCCAGACAACTGGGTCCAGCCGCGCGAATGGATATACCACAGCGACGGCCTAACATCAGTAAGACAAATGGGTTACTTATGCGATGACTCGATTTTCCGAACGACGTCATACTACACCTTGCGTCATTCCACTCATCCGTAAAACATCCCTCCATCCTCTCTCTCTCTCTCCCCCTCTCCTCTCTCTCTCATCCCGCTGATTGTCCAGTCGGGGGGGGGGGGGGGGGGGGGGGACAAGGAAATGAGCAATGCAAGTGCTCATCTTTCAAAGGAGGGGATCAGATGGTCTTTCCCTACCTGCTCCACCCTGGTGGTGTGTACTCTTACCATCCCTACTATCCACACCCATCCTGCAACCTGGCCTAATAATGAAGACACCACAGGTGAGTAACACAACACGGGGTGAGCAGGTGGTGTACAGGGTACAGTGACAGTTGCTCGAGGGAAACATATTAAGTATTAGAGGTGCATCATGAAGAGTAGGATCATCCTCAAGTAGGTATGGGCCATGGGACTGTCTGCATGTGTCCATAGTGCAGTCCGAGTCGAATTTTTACTTCTTTTTTATGGTCTGACTGAATGGGTGTGTCAGTGCTGTCTGTGTGTGGTCTGACCAATAGTCTGGTGCTAATAACCCCCTCATCCTACATATGGACAGCAGCCAGAGGTCGCCCCTGTCCAGACGAGGGATGAATTTGCCATGTTCTTGTGCCCCCACACTCTGTATAGTACAAAATGGACATGATCGAAGACGTTGGATTGGAGGGGGTGGCAAAGACAAGCACAAAATTGAAGACGCGTGATCGGAGGTTCAGAGAAGAGAGCAGTGGTGGGCATGGGGGGATGGGAGAGAATTATGTGTTTTTGTTCGCTGGAATAACATTCATTTGCAGTTCATATTTTTTTGTCTGTGCAGTTGCATCTCAAGACGACAGCACATTTTAATCACCATAGGGAGTGTAGGTGTGAGGTGAGTGTCGTATTGTGCGACCATGTTGTCATGTTGTGTAGTTATATTCAAGTCTATTGGATATAAAAAGGTTTAAAAACTACAGTAATGCCCCATGATACAACAGGGAAGTGTGTGTTTGTGTGGGTGGGGGGGGGGGGGGGGGGGAAGGGATGGGCATGGAGGAAAAAGGGTGTGTGAGAGAGACGGAGGGGGGGGGGGGAGGGATGAAGTGCATGAAGTAAATATTTACAGGGATGTTGTGGGATTACTGTGTCGACCTCTTGTGTTTTGGTCGCAGGTGTCTTGAGGTGGCTGAAGAACAAACCATTGGAGGGCTAGATGTAAGGTGAGTATAGAGCTAGATGTGAAGGAAGTGGGGTTGTAAGTATGTCGAGTATGTGTGTGCGGTGTGCATTTGTGGCCGTATTGTGTACCAATTTTTTCAGGCATGATGGCTGATGGTCGCAAGTGCTCATCCCTCGGAACACAAGTGCAAAAGCAAGCTGGGAAGGAGGGAAGTTATAAGTGGAGTGGTATGGAATGGGATGCTGGTGGCTTGACGTTGGGGGAGGTGAGGAGGGAGACAGGGAGTGTATATAATATCATGGGAATAAAATGCAGTTTATGTGCAAACTTGTTTTCTGCGTAATAGAAGGCTGAAGACTGCTGAAGATGCTTGTGAATTGCCCAATATTTTCACTGCCCAAAACTGTTTTAGAGATGTCGTTTCGAACAGCTAGACCTCACAGTAGTTAAAAGCTGAATGAAAAAACATACTGTAGGATCTGGGTTTATGTTTTGTGAGGAACTTTGTAACTGCATCAGAGGGAAAACTGAAGTTCTTTATTTTTCAAAGGTATCAGGATTGTCAGGCCAAATCAGAGTTGCAGTCCCATGTAGTTGAAACATCAGGCAGCAGTCTGTCGCTCATCCTTGCCCAGTATTTCTGGAGTTGTTCTAAGTTTGGTTCATGTTTCTTGGAGGTTACAAACCTAGGAGGTTACAAACCTGACTGACGCTGATGTGAATTGTAATTATTGCCAGGACGACTTCAAAGAGTGTGTGTTAATTGTGCCGCAATCAATAATGCAGAATTAAACATGATTTTTTTTTTTTTTTTTTTGGGGGGGGGGGGGGGGGGGGGGGGGGGGGGGGAGGGCATCGGAAGTGTATGATATGAAATTACAGGGATTGTTGGTGGGATTAGTTATTAACTCCTTGCTTTTTTTTTTGCAGGTGTCCTCAGAATGGTTTGATACAAGAGTGTATGGCTGGATGTGTGTGTGTGTGTGTGTTCATTATTGCGTGGTGATTATTTTTCAGGTGCAATAGTGGCTGGCAGTAAGCGTGCGGTTCTTAGTGGCACAGGCACAAAAGACCAAGTTGGGTACACTTGAGCCTTGAAATGGAGTTGTTTGGTGTGGGAGATTAGTAAAAGGTGGGCAGTGTGGGGAATGGGGGGATGTGAAGGTGGACATGAAGGGTAATGTGATTTGTTTTAAAGGGATTAGAATTGGGGGTTATGCGTAAACATTTCTGTGTAAGATTTGAAGACGGCTGATGTGGAACTGGCCAAGATATTAACGTTCCCAAACTTATGTTTACGGGTTAATGTTCTCTTGGCTTGACATTGCACTATAACGCTGAAAAGGACTGGGGGGATCTGCGTTGATAGGTCTCAAGAGAACATGGTAGGCGCATCTGAGCAAAACTAAAGCTTGTTTTTACAGGGGTATCCATGGGCTAAGTCTAGCATCGCACTCCCATGCAGTTGAAACCTCACAGCAGGCAGTCTGTTTTGTAGAAACCTCATTGTCAGCAGTCTGTTGTTGAAACCTCACATCAGCAGTTTGTTGTTGAAACCTCATACAGCAGTCTGTTGTTGAAACCCTCATAGCAAGCAGTCTGATGTTGAAACCTCACAGCAGCATGCAGTCTGATGTTGAAACCTCACAGCAGCAGTCTGTTGTTGAACCCTCACAGCAGCAGTCTGTTGTTGAAACCTTATAGCAGGCAGTCTGTTGTTGAAACCTCCTGGCAGCAGTCTGTTGTTGAACCTCACAGCAGACAGTCTGTTGTTGAACCTCATAGCACAGTCTGTTGCTGAAACTTCATAGCAGCATCAGCATTCTGTTTCTTAGCTTTGCCAAAGTGCTTTTTTGAGCTGCCTAAGCTTGTTTGGTGTTACGTTTTGCGAGGGAGGATCCATTTATTCACAGTGTAAAGATAATGTGCTGGGAGGAATGCTATATTCTATGCACCAGTGTAAAGATGATTGTTGGGAGGATGCATATCTTCATCACCATGTAAAGCATGATTGTTGTGGAGTGTTGGGATGCATATCTATTCACCAGTGTAAAGATGATTGTTGGGAGGATGCATATCTATCACCAGTGTAAAGATGATTGTGTGGGAGAGAGGGAGCACTACCTATCACTGAGGCAAAGATGTAATTAATAGGGTACTTCCATTATATGTGTTGACTTTGCGGTATTTGTTGGGAACTGACCATGATTTTTCACTTTTTCAATCTTGTCAAATGCCTTCAAACCAAGATACGGTGTCGCAACCAGAG